>FTPT01000073.1:431-12951 GCA_900156845.1 Coprinopsis strossmayeri
ACCAACAACAAATGCCTTACTACCCAACTATAGTAAAGAAAAAAAATAATCAATTAGAAACAACTAGTTTTTTTATAAATTAGTATTGCTAAACTAAGATACTTTACAGTATTAACATTTGCAACCTATCTAGAAATGATCTATTTCTTAATTAAGTAAATAACAATTGTTATTACTATTATTAGTATCAAGGGATTAGATTCTTGCTTTATAGACATTCAGCACTTATCTATTATGTTTGTGGCTACCCAACTATGCGTTCATATTATTAAATAATATTACAAACAATTGGTACACTATAGAAACACAGCCTATTGGTCCTTTCGTACTAGAAGGTCTGTCCCCGTTTACTAAATTTTCCACCAGAAGATAGGGACCATACTGACTCACGTCGTATTAAACCCAACTCACGTACCCTTTTAATCGGCGAACAGCCGAACCCTTCCAAGCTTCTTCCCCCGGAGGATAGGATGAGTCGACATCGCATTATTCCTAACCTTTCAGTTTAGGTTTAGACTATATCTTCATCCAGAATAAAGAATACAATTTACTTAGCAACTGGATGTTGGCGTGTAGTCGTTGAGGGGTCTTAATTTTTACAGCTGCTATGCTAATTATTAAAACTAAGACTTCCCTGCTGATTGTCCAATCTTTCAAATTTTCACTAATAATTAGTATTGAAAGCTCTAAGGAGATTCCAGCATATAGCCACATTCTAATCTAGTATTACTACTAAAAATCCCCGATGATAAATAATTTTCCTCCTCTCTTGCGTAAGCAGTTAGCGATTAGCAAGTAAGGAGTTAGTCCTCAAATAACCCTAATATATTATCTTCAGTTTCCGATAATCTCTCACTGGAATCTTGTTTAATTAACCGGTCCTCATTTATTTTATACAACATGGAGTCGTGTAAATGTGGCCTTATTAAATCCTTATTATTATCCAAGCTCTCTTTAGATATGTAAATTCTTTTTATGTGAGCATCTCCTAGAAGTGCTCCTACTAATAATTCTTTAAAGCTTTTTGACAGAAAGTATTAAATTTAATTTTCTCTCAACCTTAAGATTTTATTTATAAAGAGCTACCTCTTCGCTAATGCGATAACTTGTCAATAAATGAGGTATTTAGGGGTATTTGTTATGTTAATTATTGCTTTTTCATTAAGGTGCCAAACAGCCGAGACAATGTGTACTCTCGTCGGCTATCAGCCTGTTATCCCTAGCGTAACTTTTATTAATTGATCCCCGTCTATCCCATACTAAAGCGAGGGGTCACTATGCCCTACTTACGTATCTGTTTGACTTTTGAGTCTCTCAGTTAAGCATGCTTACCGCCATTGAACACTGCGCAACCCTTCACTGGTTGATTGATTTCCATTCAATTTCTAGCTATACCTTGTAAAAAAATTAATAATTTAAATTAATTAGTCTGGCTCCTTTTTTTTATTAAGTCTAAAAAGATCAATAAAGCAAGGAGTAGGTCCTCGCTTACGCGGGACCAATTGGCCATTTTAATTAAAAATTAAAGTAAGCCAATTAAACTAAATAACTTAAATTTTTTTTGTAATTGTTATTTAAATTTTAAAATTTGGATGTACTTTGCTACTATTTTAAAGACGACCGCCCCAGTCAAACTGCCAATTAGTCAACTCTCCCTAGTGAAGTAATATTCTAAATATAGGTTAACATAAACCCAACTTAAATTATAAGGTTTCCACTATTTATCTTTCGATTTCCCTATTCACTATTAATTAAAGTTGTTCTAGATTCATATGATAACTAATTACAGTAAAGCTGCATAGGGTCTTCCCGTCCCCCTGGTGGTAACGCGCATCTGCACGCGTAATTCAATTTCACTGAGCAAGTTGTAGAGACAGTGAGACCATCGTTACATTATTGATACCGGACCACATTTAATGGCCAATTGATTTTGCTACCTTAGGATCCTCATAGTTAAGACCGCTATTAACCAGATTTTCGATAAATCACAGTTTATATTCCCATGATTGTTCTTATATTAATGGCATTGGGCAAATTTCACACAGTATACTATCACATTAATGATTGCACTGTGTTGTGTTTTTAGTAAACAGTCGTGGCCTCCGATTCTGTGCCACCTTTTTTTAAAAAAATTAAGGTACCTCTTATCGTTGAACTTATGAGGTGAATTTGCCGAGTTCCTTAACAACTTTTAGCTCTTCGCCTTAGTATACTCTACTTACGAACCTGTGTCGGTTTAGGGTACGGTAGCAGTACCTGGGAAGTGAAGTAAGTTAAACCTACTACTCAACCCTGGCCCAGTTATATTAATTTCCTGATTATTTAAAATTAATTAAATAATTTTCTATAATAAACTCATCAGTAATAGCTATGGCTAGTTACCTTAGAGGCCGCATTAACACAAAGAGGATTAACCTTTCTTATGCAACCCTTTCGTATTCGGCGAATTCCATTTTAGGAATTTTTTACGTTACTCATGTCAGCATTCTCTCTTCAGTTACCTAATAAATAATGAAACACTATTTTTTCAACAGTTAAACTGAATGTTCTACTACCTAAATTAAGACTAATTATTTATTAAGTCTTAATCAACACAATATCGGTGGATTGTTTTAGACCCGTTGAATTTTCGGCGCGACTATCAAAATCATCCGCTAACTCTTTGTAGTAGGTTGATCTTATTAGGTCTTAGTGACAAAAAAAAAAACCAACCTACCGAAAAAAATCAATAGATGATGACTGCTGTTGCGTTGTTACATACGTTCATTATAAGTAGCGACTGCCAGGCTCACTTCACAGCTGTATTTGATATTGCTACGTCCTTAATTTCACTTAACAATCCTTTGGGACCTTGATTAGTGTTCTCGGCTGTTTCCGTCTTGACTGCCCAACTTAGCATGAGCAGTCTGAATATCTACTATCAATTTATGTAATTCCGAGATTCGTTTCCAAAGGTAAGATTTGCTAGATCCCCGCAACCTAAACGCATTAAAATATAAATATTTTAACTTGTTGGGAATTGTCTTGCTGTACCTCCATAAATCTTTTTAATTTGTAGACATCATACTAAAATATGTTTCGGTAGAAAACCAGCTAGCACCAGGTTAGATTGGCATTTCACCTCTTACCAAAACTCATCGGAGAATTATGCAACATTCACCCGTTCGATCCATTATAATCTGGTCTTGGTAAGATCACCTGGCTTCGGGTCTAATATAAGTAACTTATCCAGTACTAATTTGTGGATAGGGTTGTTTAAAACTAACCAAATCCTGTTTAGTATAGTCGCTTTCGCTTAGGCTTTTAACCTTGCTACTTATATTAACTTGCTGACCCATTATGCAAAAGGTACGCCGTTATTCTTTAATTTTAAAAATAAGAATTTCGACTGCTTATAGAAT
Organism: Coprinopsis strossmayeri; assembly: GCA_900156845.1. Classification (NCBI taxonomy): domain Eukaryota; kingdom Fungi; phylum Basidiomycota; class Agaricomycetes; order Agaricales; family Psathyrellaceae; genus Coprinopsis; species Coprinopsis strossmayeri. Next base: position 3,833 of record FTPT01000073.1, read on the forward strand.
TACTAATTCAAGATCTATTTCACCTTACTAAATTAAATAATAATTTAAATTTAGATATGTATACTACATGCTTTTCAAACTTTTCCTTTACAGTACTTTTTCACTATCGCTAAATTTATAATACTTAGCCTTAGAGGATGGTTCCCCTGTATTCCGACAAGTTATCTCTCATCGTAATTTTTCCTAGTTGTCCTCCTTAAAAAAGAGGACCTAATACGTAGAATCTTTCTTTGGTAAAAAAGAATCCCGTCACTTCCCGCGTAAGCTTAGCCTAGCGGGTTGCTTACCGCAAGCGATAAAATAACTAGATTAATAATATTAAGTTTATATTTTATTAGGACTACTCTCGATACACCTATTTTTAGAACAATTGATTTGCTTCAATTGCTAATTGTTAATTGTAGTAATTACAATTATTACCGCCTAAGCGATACTTATTATTTAAAATATAAACTTAATTTAGGCTAATCCGATTTCACTCACCATTACTTTCGGAGTCTCGGTTGATTTCCTTTCCTTTCCTTAATAAAATGTTTTACTTCAGGAAGTTTTTATAATTTTTTTAAGATTTACCTTAGGATCGCTTATTAATGTTTTATTCTCCTCTCTAGTTTCAGTTTTAATTAAACTGAGACTTGGCTTTGTTATAAGCCTTCAATGAAATCATTGAAAAGGATAAGCTTTTGGTTAAATTACCTCCTTTTTTATAAATTTGCCTTAGTTTTCCTTAATAATCCCTTTAAATACGTTTTATTAAATATTTTTATTTGTGATGTTACTATATAATTGACATCGATACTTTTAATATTTTTTCTCGCTAACGCGATTGGTAAGTTTATCTTATGGCTTAGTTGCGGCTCTGGGTCCTGTTATAACAGGACCTATTAGCCTTAGTATAGGTAGGTCATAGCGACCAACGCTAAGCGAGTAGGTCGAGGCTTGCCTTAGGCTTAGCCTAAGGCTACCCATTGGTAGGTAATTACCAATAGGTCCTCTTAGTAGATCAGAGATCAACTTATTGGTCCCGCGTAAGCGAGTTAGGCTCTTGGTAATTACCTATTACTAAAATGCCTTACTACCAATAAGGCAGTAGTTAGGCTAAGTTTATCACTTAGCCTTACTACTAAGACCTATTACCTAATGCCTTACTACCAACAAGTAATAACTTAGTTATAACAAAGAGTAGTTATAACTAAACTTAGCCGATTGGTAGGCTATGCCTAAGGCTTTGCCTAACCGGAAGCTTATACCTATAAGGACCGAGAAACCTACCAACCCTTAGACCTATTAGCGACACCTTTAATTTTAAATTGCTTTTAAGTAAAAGTTTTAGTAAAAGTAATTAATTATGGTAGTTAGTTGTATTGGTCTTAGGCAAAGCCTAAGACCTACTTAGCTTCTTGTTATTACCTATAGACCAAGTAGTTGGTAATTATCAATTGGTAGTTGGTCTTAGGCTTTGCCTAATTGTAGGTCCTCTAAGGCTTTGCCTTAGACCAATAAGTTGATCTCTGATCTACTAAGAGGACCTACCCATAGCGAAAGAAGGACCTAGATCAACTTACCTAATGCCTTACTACCTACTACTAAGTAGTTGTAGGTAGTTATCTAGTTATAACAATAGCGACAAGTAGGACCAAGGCGTAACCTAAGCCTCCTCGCTTGTAGCGGGAGGCTACCCTACTACAACTAACTATCAATAAGATCAACTTACTACCAATAAGATAAACCAAAACCCTAGGTAATTATCAACGCTAACGCGAAACCAGGACCAATAATGATAAAAATGATAATAAACAAATTTATAAAAAAAATTATAAATTAAAAAAAATAAAAATAAAAAATATTAATAAAATGTTAAACTTTATATTTGACTTCTTAAAATCTTTATTAGGTAATGGTTCAATAGATTCTAATTTAGGATCTGAAGATCCATATATTTTATTATTTAGTTCTATATTAATATTTTCTTTATTATCTTTTTTAGGAGTATTACAGATTGTGTTATATTTAATTACTATATATTTATTAGATAATAAATTTCTTTATGATAAATTAGTAAAATATTTACCTTCTTTTTTAATTAAAGGTTTAAATTATTATAAACATATAAGTTTTACTTATTTAATAATAGATTTTATTTTTATATTTTTTAGTTTAGGTTATATAATTTGGTTATGCGCTTTTGTTCTTATGTATAAGTAGTTATTGTATTATGTTATTCTCGCCGCTAAAGCGAGGTTTGCTAGATAGTTATTATGGTAGTTGTAGTAAGGCATTTGTTAGGCTTAGTTTATCACTAAGCCTTACTACTAACTCTCTTGTTATAACTACCAATAGGCTATTGTATAGGTAATTACCAAGTAATAACTTATAGGTCCGTTAGTTGGTCTAAGCTTTTTGGTCTAGCTTTAGCTAGACCTAAAGACCAACTAGAGCCTTATACCTATACCTATAGATAAAAATATTGAATAATAAAAGAAGATTTAAGGGTAATAGTAATAACCTAACGGAAAAGCAATTAATGTTTAACATATTTATATTATCTCCTTTAAGTCAATTTGAAGTAACTAGTTTAATAGGTATAAATGCACCAATATTAGGATATATTCATCTTAGTTTAACTAATTTAGCTTTATATACTATATTTATTTTATTAATAGTAATAGGTTTACATTTTTATGGAAATAATGATTATAACTTGATACCAAGTAAATGGTCAATTTCATTAGAATCTTCTTTTGCTAGTTTAAATACAATGGTAAGAGAACAAGTAGGAAGTCATAGTGAAGTATATTTACCTTTTGTTTATTCATTATTTTTCTTTATATTAATTGGTAATTTAATATCTAATGTACCTTATTCTTTTGCAGTAACAGCCAGTGGAGTAGTAGCATTAGGTTTAAGTTTAACAATTTTTATAGGTGTTACTATTTTATCATTATCTATCCATGGTGTTAAATTCTTTTCTTTCTTTATTCCGGCTGGAACTCCTTTAGCTTTAGTTCCTTTATTAGCTTTAATTGAATTAGTATCTTATTTAGCTAGAGCTGTTTCATTAGGAGTTCGATTATTTGCTAATATAGTAGCTGGTCACACATTATTAAAAATCTTATCAACTTATTTATATAAACTATTTACTGGTAATATAATTGTTGCTATTATTACATTAATTCCATTTACTATATTCTTAGCTTTAATTGGTTTAGAATTAGCAGTATCTTTAATACAAGCTTTTGTGTTTACACTATTAGTTTGTTCTTATTTAAGAGATGCTATAGAATTACACTAATTAATTTTACCAACCTTGCATAGTTACTCCTTTTTCCCATTAGCGTTGCTTTTGGTCCTACTTGGGCTCTGGATAGTTAGGCTAAGTTGATCTGATTGGTCAATAGATAATAACAAGAAGCTATTTGGTCTCCTCGCTTACGCGGGACCAAGAAGCTTATTGGTAGGTAATTACCAATAGGTCCTCTAAGGCTTTGCCTTATTGGTCCGTTAGTAAGGCTAAGGCTTTGCCTTAACCTTACTACAATAACGGACCTACTAATTGGTACGTGAGGACCTAAACTGCCTTACAACAAAAAAAATAGCCTTAGGCAGAGCCGGCTACCCTACAAAAAGATCAACTAAGCCTAACAAATAGATCAACTAACCCCTCTCTCTCTCTCTCCCTCTTCCTCTCCCTCTTCCTCTCCCTCTTCCTCTTCCTCTTCCTCTTCCTCTCTCTCTCTCGGAGAGGGGGGAGTAAGGAGAGAGAGAGAGGAAGCAACCCTAGCGTAAGCAACCTTTATTAATAAAATAATAAATCCTAGTTGTAAGGCTAAGGCAGTAGTAGGTCTAAGCTTTTTGGTATAGCTAAAGCAAAACCTAAAGACCAATTAGCTTCTTGTTATTACCTATAGACCAACTAAGACCTACTCTGCCTATTGTTATAACTACTAACTACGGACCAATCGGTAATAGGTCTAAGGCTCTATGTAGGTCCTCTTAGTAGATCAGAGATCAACTTATTGGTAGTTATAACAAGTGAGTAAGGCTTAGGCTTTGCCTTAGCCTAACTACAATAACGGACCTACTAAGACCAATAGCCTTACCCGCAACTTACCAACTACTACTATTATTGGTAATTACCGTCCGATAGCTAATAAAAGAAGATTTAAGGGTAATAGTAATAACATATTAAATAATCTTAATTGAAAAAAACTGTACTATTAACTCAAAGAAATAATAATCCTTCTTTACTTAAAAATAATATTGAGTTAAAAGCTTCACTTAGTATTGGAAGTGCTAGCTTCGCAAGTAAAAAGATTCACTTGGGTAGGGTTTACCCAACCCTACCAACAAGACTAGCTAATGAGACAGGGACAATAGTTGGTCCTAACTTGCGTAAATTATCTAAAGCAAACGCGGTAGGATTATTGGGCTTAGGCGCCCTTAGGACCTACTTAGGCAAAGCCTTACCAACAACTACAAATTTGTTTTTTGCGAAAACAAATAAGCAAGGAGGAGTTGGCTTTAACCAACAACCAGGAAAAAACTTAATAAGTTATAATTTTAATAAAGATATGAAAATAGTTAATTCACTTTCTATAGCTACCCAACCCATGGCTTCTAACCCAACAAGAATAAGTAGTTGGCTTCTTACGGAGGGTTTATTAGCTCCGCTGAGCAATAGTAGATTAAACAAAATTGCTACTTTGGTTGGTCCTTCCGGACTAGGGTTGAGTAATAAGGTAGCCTCCTCGCTTAGCGTGAGGCAACCCAACTACCCAACGAAAGCAAGAGGAATAGGAGGCCTAACTGAGGTAAAAAGATGGTATTTAATTGAAGAAATACAAAAATTATTAATATCTTATTTTAAATCTATTTATTCTTTAATTGGTAAAGCTAAATTTAAATTTTTTCCGAATAAAATTGCAATTGAAATATTATATTATATAACTATACCTGATGCTAATATTTTTACTTGGTATAATTTAATTAATAAAGGCGATAGAAAAGGATTAAGTAATAACCTAAATACCGAATCGCCTTTGCTTTCACCAGGTGGATTACCGACAAAAAGAAAAAATAAATTGATAAAATTATTGAAAAAAAATAAATTAAAATATCCGTCATTATCGGGTCCTTGGTCTAGCTTTAGCGTTATTGGGTTAGGTAAAAACTACCCTTCTAAGGACCTACCCTCTTTGCCTCTTAAGGCAAAGTCTAAGGAGGCTACAAGCGGCGACAATAAGATAAACCAAGAGAGCGAGGGAAAAGGAGGAGGAATAAACTTTTTTAAATTAAATTTAAATAGTATAAATTATTTATATTCAAATAAATTTAAATCATTACTTTTCTTCTTTAATAAAATTTTAAATAAACCGATCGAATTAGATTTAATTAGATTACATCATTCGGATTCGGATAGTAATATTTTAGCTCAGTTATTTTTATTAGTTTTAAAAAAAAAAAATATAAGAAGTGTTATTAATAAAATATATAATAAAAATAAAGTTAAAAAAATTAATTTAAATAATTGGAATGTTGATTCCCTTCAGCTAACTAGGGCCCTACCGTTGGTTACACCTACCGACACTAATGAAGAATTAGCAATAGTAAGCGAAGCTAAGGACCAAGCAGTAAAGTTAGAACAAAATTTAAACTTAACTAGAGAAGAAAAAATGAATAAATTATCTAATTATATTCCAGTATTTATTTCTGGTTTATATATTCATATTGGAGGAAGATTAATGAGAGAACCTATTATACCAAGATTAACAACTAAAAAATTTGAAAAAGGAGCAATTGCACTTGGAAAAGTGGATAGTTTAGAAAAAACACAAGTAACTAAAAAAAATAAAAAAGGAGCATATACTATTAAAATTTTCTTTGCTCAAAATATTATTTAGCTCCGCAAGTCGCTCGAAAATTTGTCTGGAGGGTATATATATTTTTAAGGCTATTGTAGTTAGTAAGTTGATCTGAAGATCTAGTAGTAGGTAGGTCTTGCTAAAGCAGTAAGGCTATTGGTCTAAGCTACGCTAATACCTAATAACAAGAAGCTTATTGGTAGGTCCTTCTTAGGCAAAGCCTTACCAATAGGTCCTCTTAGGCAAAGCCTTAGACCAATAAGCGAGTTAGGCTCTTGGTAATTACCTATTACTACTACCTACTACAACCCTACCAAAACCCTACAACCTATAACCCCCCCCCCCTTTTTTTTTACTTAATCCTATAGGTAATTAGTAGGTAATAAGTAGTAGGTTACTGCCTCGCGTTACCGCCGGTAAGGCATAGCCTTAGCCGAGAAGATATAAACTAACCAATTAGCTTCTTGGTATAGGTCTTTAGGTCCTGGTAAGTAGTAGGTAATTACCAAATAGATCAACTTAGCCTAAGGCTTAGGCTAAGGAGGCAACCCTAGACCTATAGAGCAACTAACAAGAAAGCCAATAGCAACAATTATAATAAATAGAAAAAAAAAGTAAAAAGTAAAAAGTAAAAAGTAAAAAGTAAGAATAAGAATAAGAATAAGAATAAATAGCCTACTAATTACTCTTAATTTCCATAAGTATTAATTTTATCATTATAGTTAAATTTATATAATAATATAAAGACGTATATATTATATTTTAAGACCTTCTCTAGTTGGTAGGTTGATCTTCCTCTCTCCTTACTCTCTCTCCTTACTCTCGGAGAGAGAGTAAGGAGAGAGAGAGGAGAGAGAGTAAGGAGAGAGAGAGGGGTTAGTTTATCTTTAGGTAATTGGTAGTAAGGCTATTGGTAATTACCTACTGACCAATTAGCTTCTTTCGCTAGCGATAAGGACCTATTGTTATTACTTGGTAATTACCTACAAAGCGATCAACTTACCAAGATAAAATTTAAAGAAGCGAAGTAATCTGCAAATTCTTTTCTACTGAGTTGATCAGACTCGAACTGATATAGGCCATTACCAAAAAATGGTGTTTTTCCAAATTAAACTACAACTCATATTATTAATCCCTATCGCCTCTAGGTTTTTCGCTAATTGGTAGTTTTAACCTACCCTCTGGATAGTAGTAGTAGTAGTTGCAGTTGTAGTTCCTTCTGCGAATTAAAGGCTATTGGTCTTAGTTTATCTTCCAACTACAAATACTACAATTAGGTAGTTGGTAAGGTTTAACCCTACACAAGTAGGTCCTACTATTGGCTTAGTAGTAGTAGGTTAGTAGATCCTCGGTAATAGGTCTAAGGCTCTTGGTAATTACCTACTAAGACCAAGAGCCTTACCCGCAACTTACCAATAGCTTTTTGTAGTTGTTGTAGGTCCTAACGGACCAATCAGGCTTAGTTGATCGTATCTCAACTAAGCCTTAGACCTACTAGGACCTAAGGGTTGCCTCCCGCTAAGCGAGGAGGCTACCCTGGACCAATTAGCTTCTTGTTAGGCATTAGGGTTGCCGGCTAGCCTTGGTCTATAGGTAATAACAAGAAGCTAAGACCTACAACTAACCTATAGACCTATTTACCAATTAGCTTTCGGCTAGGTCTCTGGCTAGGTCCTAGCGGACCAATTAGGCAGAGCCTTAGACCTACTATAAAACCTAGAGCTTACCTATTTATCTTAAGATAAATAAAATTGTCTGCCGAAAACTGGAATTGAACCAATATCAAAATCTTACAAGGAATCCGTTTTACCAATTAAACTATATCGGCTTTTTTTATTTATTAGGTATAAGGCTCTGCCTAATTGGTTTTGTTTTTTGCTTGCGTTAGATACGCTTACCGCTAATAGGTATTAGCTTATTTCGCTACGGACTAAGGCTTAGCCTATTGGTCCAGGTAAGGCTAGCCTAAGCCTAAAGGCTACCCTGTAGGTAATTACCAACTACTAACTCGCTTAGCGTTTTGGTCCTACGGACCTACTAAGCTTCTTGTTATTAGGTATTTAGGTCCTCGCTTACGCGGGACCAAGAAGCTTCTTGGTAGGTAATTACCAACGCTTAGTAAGTAGGTCCCGCGTAAGCGAGGACCTAGAGCCTTAGACATACAATAGCCTTACTGCTTTAGCAAGACCTAAAGACCTACCAAGATAAGGACCTATTGACCTACTTACAAAAGCTAAGCAAGTTAGGCTATGCCTAACTACTACTACGAACTTACCTATTGGTTAGTAGGTCCGTAGGACCAAATGCCTTACTGTCCTAATGCCTTACGGCTTAGGCTAAGTAGTAGTTGATCTACTAAACCTAACCGGTAGAGTTAGTTGGGTAGCCTCCTTCCTCTCGGAGAGAGAGAGGCTTAGGCTATAGGGTAGGTCTCGCGTTAGCGTTGGTCCTAGCTTCGCTTGGACCTAGGGTAGGGTTTAACCCATTGGTAATTACCTACAACTAACTACTTAGAGATCAATACCAACAATTGGTTTTAACCTACAAATAATGAGCCAACTACTAACCTATTTCTATTAAAAGATGCCCCGGGAGAGAATTGAACTCCCATATCTATATCTTCAGAATAGCGCTTTGACCACTAAGCAACCGAGGCAATATTAAATCTTTCTAATTACTAGTACTAGTTTCCCTTCCTTAATATTCCTCTCTCCTTACGGATTATGATCCGTAGGCTAAGGGGGAGCCAACTACAGCACCCTCTCACTCTGGGGTAATTACCTATACCGCTTGCTTATCTCTTGTAGGTAATTACCAAGTAATAACAACCTATAGGTTGGTTGGGTTAAACCCTATCCAATACCGTTAGCCTAGCTTATATTAGGTAAAACCAACCCGGTTAAAAAAAAGGTTAGCAATGCTTACCGTTAACGCGATTGGTAGGTAGGTTTATTGCGGGTTGATTGTGAAAGCAAAAAAAAAAAACCAAGAGGAAAAAGGCAAAAATAAAAAGCAACAACCGCTTAGGCTTTTTTATTAAAAAAAAAAAGCGACAAAAAAAAATTTTTTTTACGAGTAATCAGATTCGAACTGATGATATCTACTTGGAAGGTAGAGGTTATACCACTTAACTATACTCGTCTAATTCGGTAACTAGTTGTCCTTACTTGTATTCGGCTTATTGTATGTGGTTGCTTGTCGCTAACCCTTCCTAACGGATTGGTAGGTAGGGTTATTGCGGGTTGATTGTGAAAGCAA
>FTPT01000217.1:0-62612 GCA_900156845.1 Coprinopsis strossmayeri
AGAAAAAGGAAGACTGCATAGAAGCCTTGGATGAGCCTGTGTGGACTTGCAAAGGATTGGGGACTTTGTGCCAAGATGACTGGTATGACGACTAGAACTAATCACGGATGATAAGTAATTTGAGTCTTTCAGCAGTGAACCGAGAAGGATGTACCGCAACCTGCAATGAAATACCGACGACAGCTGGTTTCCTGGCCATCACCGTGGTCAATGGTGCTTTCAATTGGAAATTAAACTTTCGTTGGCACTTACTGTTGTATATGACTCAAGGGTGGCCACTGCAAGGTATGGAGAAAGGGGCGATAGGGAACAACCAGCTTAGCCTTTCGATTCTCTTTCTCTCTCACATCACAAAGCTGTTATCGTGGTACTTACCAGCAAAGCTCAATGCGTATGCGAGCGGAGGCATGTAACGTAAGCCTAGGAATAATGCTTTGACAGGCGTGAGCTGTTTGGACTGCCATATGAGGGATACCTATGGCAATTCCAGAGAGATTTGCGGTGTAAATGAAGGCTGTTAACTGGACCTGTACGCATCTTACCTCAGATGGCAAAGTCTCAAAGTAGTCACAGGCCTGTATGGAATACCGTTCATCATTGCAACATTGCAGGAAAAGGCCTAAGAACACGTACCCAAAATGTTATACAAGCAGCTAGTGGTTATTGAGAGACAATAATAAATTGGATGCAAGATTCCAGCGCTTTTATAACGGCAACACTCACTGTCGATGAACTGGAATGGAGTAAAGTAGATAGATAATCCTTTATTACAACGGACAACCTACCGAAGATGCTGGGTATGTACCAAGCACCCAGCGAAAGACCTCGTATTCAGCTTCTGTAAGAGATGCCATATCAAAGTTTGATTCAGGAACTTCTTGGATCCATTAGCAGAGTATGGAACGGCGGTGTATTATAGAAGCGCTCACAGAACTTGGCAGAATTTGTCTCGTGTTGTTGCTTTGGAGGCTCGTCCAATATTCGAAGATGAGAGGTACTTTGTGCGGGATACGATCATTAACAGTTGTATTTAAGTGATTAAACCTACCCAAAAATAGGTCCAAGGATAATGATACATATCAGTTTGGCGGACCTCAGGTTTGGGAGCCCCAGTATGTTGTGGCCGTCGGTCAACTGAACTCCCGGGTTGTAGGTCAAACCGTAGGTACTAGGGACGCAACCCTTGAACCTTCCAAGTGACGTTGATAGTCGAATGGAAGTCCGATAAAACAGTATCTATTGGGGACAGCCTAGGGCCTATTCGGGTGCTCAGCCCAGCTCCGTTTCGGTTAACAATTTGGCGGGGGAATTGGTACCGGTCGGTAACGAGCCCGGTATTGATGGGAATAGGCCTGAACGGAGCTGACAGTGACCATTCGGGTGCCTCCAGCTCCGTTCTGGCTTCGCATTCCCACGTTGCTGCCTCCTCCTACTCTCAACATTTGGCACGCTTTTTCTCCTGTTCCTGCTGTCTCTTCGCCAATTATTTTTGTAAATTTGGTTTTATTCTAATTATTAACTATCTCTGGTTTTTTTTTGAAGCAGAATATTGATTTACAGTGGAGATGTACCATAGATGAGATAAGATAAAAATCGCTATCGAAGTCCGACATGCCGGAGCCCATCAATACTGACAGGGCCATTATATTAGAAACAAGTCCAAACAGGTTTGCGCGAGACGGAGCTGGGCTAAACGGACCTAGGCGGAGCACCCGTCTCAGGTTCGAGCCTGAGACTATGCACTTTAATCGTAGCCTTTCGACCCTATCTTCGGAGACAGCCAACTGTCTCTGGGTGCCTCGGGTTTGAACTTACACACAGACAAAGGCACAAAAAAATCCTAGTCCAACAAGGTTAGGTCAAGCGTCGGCCATTACCTCATCAGAGGAGTGGTCCTTGTAGTGGAGTAGTAAGCGGAGGCGGCCCACCCACCCACTAGACGTTTCCCCCTTACATTATACCTACCAGTACGGGGCCCCGGCGCGCGACAATTACAAAGCGTGATCGGCAGTCACAAGATGTGATCATACTCCCCCACTGACACCCAAAGTTAGGTAGTGCGAATTATCCTCATGGGATGGATTAGGGCAGCGGTTAAGCCCTCTGATGAGCCCCTTCGCAAGGGTGAAATCCGCATAAAGTCCCTGCCAAATAGGCCCTTTAGGTGTTCGGAAGTTCCACGTTGAATATGCCGTAGAGGGAAGGTGGTTAGTGCGGAAGAGGTGCACTGCATCAACCCTACTTTTATGCAGTTAAACCTACTCAACGATGATGATACATATCAACTTCTCAGGGATGGTAGCAACCATATTTTTGCCGTCTGATAGACTACTCAAACGTAGGAATGCATTGAGGTTTCCAAGGAACCTTGATAGTTCGATGATTGGAGGTTTGATACAGCACAGTGGTGGCGGTATCTATTACCCACTTCCTATGTTTATTGGCTAAATGCATAGACAGTGGACACGGCGAAGGTTGACAAGTGTTTTCCAAGCAATGCAAGTGTAGCTGCCGCGGGTGATCTGGCATTCTAATATCACAGATATGTCGATGCTGTTTAATGATTATCGATCGTAATCCAAATGATTACGTTGTACTGCTACATACCACAATATCTTGTGTAGGGCAACGCAACCTCGGTCCTTGCTTCTGAATACTCTCTAGCCTCGTTCCAGGTATCCCATGCTTCAGGTGTGCTCAATTGTCGGAAGGTCAAGTCAGAAGTGGATCTAGATGGGCTCTACATGGCCATCTTAGTCTTCTTCATTGTTCGTGCTGCTGGAGTCACCATAACCGTTCAAGTCACCGTATATTAAACCCTGCTCATATTGCGTCGGTAATTGAGACAATGGCTAGCTTGAGGGGATGGCTCTAGTTTGGTCAAAATTCAAACCCTGTGATTGGCACGCGATTGCGATGGTCCCAGGGCACTACTAGTACTGGTATTGGTACTACTTAGTACTGAGTAGTACTCGACGCCTCAGAGATATGTATGGAATATTTTTTTCAAAATTCGAGTATTGAGTATCTGAAAATCTACCAAACTAATGTACTACCATCTCCTCCACCCGTTTCCATTTCATGAAGCGTCGGCAACTCCTCAACTTCACCGCGCACTCTCGCTTCCCATCTCAACTTCATAGTATCATGTGCCGGTGGATAACAGATATAGAATTTTGTGTCGGGATGGAGCGCCACCCCTCGAACTCTCGTTCCTTCCATACGAGGAACTCTAGGGGGTGGGCGACGACCTCGGCGAGCCATGCTTAAGGGAACAACACCGGACACCCCACCTCCTTCTCTTTGTTCAACACCCGGCTCTCCGGCGCGGGAGGGAACAATACGCTTGTTGATACATGCGATGGTATCTGGAAGGAATCTGTCCGACAAGCCACGAAGCATGTTTTTTTTCTTTGAAAAGGAAAACCCTCACAGCTAGGGTTCTAGTTTGGCACTGTGTACTGTTTTTCAAGATACAGTAGAGGTGATTTGGACATGATGGTTCGCGCGAAAAATCATGGGGCATCAATTAATTCCTGATCGCTTCAACCCCTATACTGATACTGATTGCTAGAAGGATCGAGAGATTCAGGTTCCAGGACGTCGAGCCTCATTGGCATAGCGCCGGATAATTTAGCGAATATTCTGCTCTGCGACAACTAGCGGGAAGCAAAGCTGAAAGTTTGAAGGAGGCATAAGTGCTGTTGGTCAAAGACAGGGGTATCAACGCCCCTAAACACGCCACTTTACCGTGTCAGATACGGCGCGGAGTTTGTCTGGCGTTGAGATGCCGGGCTGTAGCCCGAGGGTTTTATGGTTAGTACTGGCAGGAAGAAACCTGGAGGACGCGCCATTCTTTGTGGACGTGGATCTCGGAGCAGGTGGGAGTCCTGGTCACTCTGTCTGATGACTCGAGATGAAGGCCGAGTACGGTGCAGGAGAGGCGAGTCGAAACTACTAGGCCTACCAAAGTTCGATGTATTATCGTCATCGTTATAATAGGTAAATCACAAGTGTTTTTTTGTTAATGGCTGCCATACTCGCGATCCTATCACACCTGGATTCCGGAAATCCAGGCTTCGCTTCATCTGTCTGTATGTCTTTTCTTTCCCGCGAAGAGAGAGGTTGTAGTATTAGCAAGTAATGGATAAACGCGGTAAATATAAATAACGATAATCGGCGTAGACACTGAGTCCCTATTTTTCCCTTTGGCTATAAAGATTCTCCGAGCTTGGAGGGTACCCGGCCTCTTGATACTTCTTTCACCCTCTTCTTGGAGTTCTGTTTCTGTTACATCAAGTCTTGATTGGGTTCTTCCTTCATTCCGTCGTGAGTCGTGGGTCGTGAGTCGTGAGAGGAGCCGATCAAGTTGAGTTGGAAGCTCGGGAATCTCCTTTGGAGCTGGATAATGGTGATACGTGACCAGCTGGTTAAACGATAGTAAGCAACGCCAAGGAACTTTTAGAAGCTGGTAGGGGTAAGGAGCAGGAAGTCCCGCCAGATTCAGAATTCGTCGAAGTTTGGGGGAAGCCAAGCTAAGAAGTCCAGAAATCGCTCAATCCAAGACAGACAAGACAAGACAGGTTAACCCTTGTCACTCCGAGCGATGTAAGCCCCGTACACTCTTGTTGTCGGATAGGAATCGGAATCCCATTACTCCATTACTCGTGTTCTAAGTAGTACGGTGGCAGCCAATTTAATGTTCGATTCAACTCACGCCTCGTGCTGAACTTGTTCTGTCAGGGTTGTCGTAAATGAAATATCCCGAGTCCTATGACTCATCGATAGCACACAATTATAAATAGTATATGAGGTCCCAGACAAGCTGAGACAACCCGCCGGTTATTAACCGCAGGGGGTGGTGTAATCAGCCTATTCCCTGGAGCTTCCAGTACTACTAATCCTCAATCCCTTAGTGGTCCGATATATATGGCGTTAGTCCCAGAGGGTTGGTAAGTTTCGAAGTAGGCCTCGTGACGCAAGTGGCACTGGAGACACGATATCTAACTTCCAAGTCTTCTGATGTTGAAGAACGGTAAATCTGGGTTCTCCCCTGTCCTAGGCGCTTCTTTCTTGTGATGCCAAGATTTTCAGGAGAGTCTTCAACAGTTCAGCTTATCGAGGGGTTGAAACAGGATGAATATAGGGGTGGTCGTAGGCTAAAGGCTAGTAGTACCATGACAACTTCAGTTTTTCCGATTTCACAATTTCAACGGAGTTCGTAAGTCGGAAGTAAGTAAGTGTAAGTAAGAAAGAGAGGATCGAGTCAGGATGCGAGGAGTTAGCAGCTCGAATACTTGAAATTCATGAGATCTTGTTTCAGTAATCATAAACGAAGCAGCCTGGATAAGCGGTAGAGTTCATGATCTCGCGAGCGGTTACGTTGGGGCCTAAGGCAGGGAAGTCCATCGTGAAATCAAGAGTGACATGGTCTGTCCCTCCTTGAGTCGTTGGTCCAGAAATCTCATATGTACGTTTCTCGGGGTCGATGTTTTGCCAGTTCCACCAGACGCGGTCGAGGTTCGCGTGATGCAAGTAGAACAATGGATCTACACGGAAAAGACAAGACGGTTAACATTCTGATTTTCATGCACAGAGTAAATTGGGCCATGTCTACTCACCAGCACCAGCCGAATATATATTCAGCATCTCTCCTCCAATAAGACCGTGTCCAGATCCATGAATATGTCCCCGGGCGCGATTATCAACGGTGAGCCTGAACTGCTCGTACGTCTCGGAGGTGTCGATGACGTCCTTGACGTTGCTCGAGCGGAGGCCCGGGCGCCAGGTCTCATTGAAGCCGCGCACGATGCAGTGCGTCGTGATGAGCTTCCCGGGCCCGCGGTGGATCTGCACGCCTGCGAACGGCCCGTCCCGCACGCACCCGCGGTACACCGTATTGTTCGTGAAGGAGATGTTGTCCGGGTCGGGAGGAAGCGTATATGTCCCTGGTACACCGTCTCCGCCGAATCCTGTCACTGGATCGAATAAAGGCGACACGGCCAGCCTGGAATTTTGATAAGTATGTGACCAAATTTAGAGGGTGTTAGTAAAGCTTTTTATATATATGCTAAATATACTAAAGGAATAAGAAGATGGTACGTACGGTAGATCCGTGTCGACGTCCCTTGACCAGTCCCAGAATCTATATAAATATACAAAAGAGTTTCAAAATTAGACGGGAAGTGAAAGTTAAATATAAAGTATGAGGATTAGAAATGTGAGCCGAGAGGGGGAGTAAATAACGTACGTGAAGGGGCCGTTGTAACCGCACTCCTCTCTCAAGGCTGTCCCGTAGAGTGTGCCGAGATGACGGTGCCACGGCAAAAAATGGCCCTGGTTTGAAATTTGATTAGTACAATAAGTAATATATAAACAAATTTCATCATGACGTGAATGTACTTACGACGGAATGCACCCGCTCTGTGAGCAAGATATGGGTAGCTTGGAATTCTTCGTAACGTGTGGTGACACCTTCGCGAGTCGGGTCGGAAGGCGGGAGGTCCATCAGGCACCGCACGGCGCGAAGATAGTCTAATTTGTCGGCGGTGGTCAGGTCGCGCCTGGGGTATTACACGGTCAGAGGGTCAGGTGAAGTATATGAAACAACGAAGCGACTCGGATGACGTAGATAACATACCATTCTTTATGGACATAAATCTGCGAGCAGGTGCCAGGGTTGGTTGGAGTCTCCGTTTCGACAGGGATACCAGAGACAGTGGCAAGGAGATAGGCCAAAGCAAGAGCCATAAAAGACGTCATAAAGTACACCATACTCACTGTTAAGCTGAAAGTTCTGTTGAACTCTTTCCTATACCTGCATGGCAGGTCTGACCGCCTTTTATACTACCACCAAACTGCACAGCCAGTATTTCTCCGATTGCGTAGTAATCCGTGTCATGAACCTACCTTCTCTTCCTCTCCAATTGGATGATGGTTCACCAAAGAAGAACATGTCGAAGTTCAGAAGGCGTCGATGATTCGCCATACTTGTAATGCACAACAAGGGGAGCCTAGTGGGGGGTAATGCTTACGGAAGGCGAAGCCTCAGGCAAGCTCCAGCCAGTGACAAAATGGACAAATTTGAGGAGCTAAGAACGTCTTCTTCAGTCTCCTGCGACTCGTTGGATCGGGCACTCTGGTACCCAAGCCGTCACGCGTCACGCGTGATCATAGCATACTCCTCTCTCGAAGAAGTGCACTCCATGTTCGGGACGTCGTCGTTTGAAATGGATCGGTCTTTTTCCGAGTCGGCTCTCTTTCCATAGTTGGTTTTTTGCATTGGTACCGGCGAGGCAGCCGAGCGCCCCTAGCGCACTGTCTGGTCTCATAAATTTCAAGAGAACTCTCTCAGAAGTTTTAGGTAATTTGACCGTCAAACAATGGGATCATTTAGTCATTGAACTATCCGTGCAGAACTTCAACTGGTACATTGCAATAACATCGAATGGCTCGGAAACAAGTACTACTGATATCCTTTATTCATTTAAGTTCCATTTAATATGCGTACTTGAAGCAGCCCGGATATGCGGCTGCGTCCATGGTTTCGCGAACGGTGATATTCGGACCAAGGGCAGGGAAATCCATTTGGAAGTCCAGGGAGATGTTGTCCCTGCCGCCTTGCGTGGTAGGTCCAGAAACCTCATAAAGACGCGTGGAGGGGTTCGCATTCTGCCACTTCCACCATACTCGGTCGAGGTTAGCATGGTGAAGGTAGAACAAAGGATCTGGCAATTTTCATGAAACATCAACTTATGAAGATACAGAGAGTAAACACGAAGCGTACCAGCACCAGCAGAATAAATGTTGAGCATCTCGCCTCCGACGATGCCGTGGCCGGAGCCGTGGATGTGACCTCGCATGAGGTTATCGATTGTGAGCCTGAACAGCTCGTAGGTCGTGGAGGTCCTGAGGATGTCGTTCACGTTCTGGGACGTGACGCCGCGTCTCCAGCTCTCATCGATGCCTCTCACGATGCAGTGAGTGGTGATGAGCTTGCCGGGGCCGCGGTGGATCTTGACGTCCTTGAAGGGGCCGTCACCGACACAGCCCTTGTAGATTCCGACATTGAAGAAACCTTCGTTCTTAGGATCGGGAGGGAGTGTATAAGTTCCTGGAACACCGTCTCCGCCGAAACCCGTGACGGGGTCGAAGATCGGGGAGTTCTTTAATCTAAGAGAATGTGATGAGTCTTAGGACTTTGTTAATGATGGAAGGAGTTACTCACGGAAGAGTGGAATCAGCGTCTCTTGACCAGTCCCAGAAACTAAATAAGGGATAATTGATGTTAATAATGTTAGAGGGACGACAAAGGGAAAATCCCCTAACGCAAAAGGTCCCGTGTAGCCACATTCTTCACGAAGAGCCGTAAAGTAAAGAGTACCAAGATGACGGTGCCATGGCAAGAAGTGGCCCTAGCAATATTTGACTCAGCAATTGGTTACAGGATAATAGTAATATAGCTGATACTTACGACTGAGTGGACACGCTCGGTGAGCAAGATGTGCGTGGCTTGGAATTCCTCGAACCGTGAAGTCACAGCCTCACGAGTCTCTCGCGGACGAGCGCTCATGAGGCATTTCACTGCACGAATATAGTCAGCCTTTTCGGCAGTTGTGAGGTCGCGCCTAATGAATATTACCAGCCGGTCAGTTGGAAATGCCCTTCAGATCTCGTTAAACGAGTGGAGAATCCTTACCATTCTTTATGTTCGTATATTTTGGAGCACGTTCCGGCACGGTTAGCTGGGCTGTCCTGTTCAAGAGGGACAGCGGCCACAGCAGACGCGAACAAGGCTAAAGCCAGAGACACGAATCTGACACTGAAGGAGACCATAGCGATATCGAGGAACGATATAGCGCACTTATTTCACCCAGGAGCTCCAGTTCCACCCATTTATACCTTGCTTTTTCCGAGCTTTGGTTACCTCGCAACATTTGAATATCCTTCAAGGTATTTTGGGACAAGTTCTTCGAAGCATCTTATCTTCTTCCGCGACGGGAAAGTGATCATTTCAACAAGTGCTCGGGGACAATCCGACGAAGCTCGAGAACTCGCATTGGATGGACAGACGAAGACGCCAAGAGATAGATCCAAGGGAAAGCTGAATCAGTCGGTCGGGTATGACAATTCAAGGCGCATATTTCCTGAGCAGAGAAATGAGAGTCGGGGGGCATCACTTTTAGTGTGTGGGGAGATTTTCCGAGTATGCGGGAGTTCTTTTAGCAACCTCGAGATGGCATGATAGAACCACGACCCACGCAGCGCAGCGGAAGCTGGGATTCGGTACCGACCTTAATCCTTGGTGCACTGCGTTTCACCGGGGCCAATGAGGGGGCAGCCTCTTTCAATGCTTACTTCTCGGTATCAAGCTTCGAGCGGGGAGATACCGTACGAAATGCAGCGAGGACCGTGTGTCTATCCGGACGAGGTTGGAACCAGGCAAAATATATTTGGCAATACTGCCTCAAACCTTACTCTTCTTGTTGGTGTATCTTTATCCGAAGGCATTTCCGAGCCTTTCGAAGCCCTTCTCCCGCTTGGGAGTGAATTGGTCCAATCGTCATGGATGAAGGAAATTTCCTCCGAAGGTGAAGTATGGGGTTGGGTGAACATGTGCCCGTACCGTTCCAAACGGTCCAATATGACACAGGTCTAGTGCCCTTCCGTTGATCGCTTGTAGCCCTACCTTTACGCATAGAGAGACGGTTTTGAGGGCTGGGGAGGGTACTCCTGTGAAGCGCCGACATTGAATTGGCAGTGGCCAGCTTCTTCAGTCTTCAGCCTTCTGTCTTCCAATTTAGCGAAGGAAAACGCCGTTGTGACAGCCGAGCACCCCGAGTGATGTCCACCGGACAGTAAGATATCCCTCATAGGCCGTAAATCTGCCTCGTTCCCGTCGATATCTGGCCGACGACTGTTCACGGATAGCGCTCAAGAGCCTTGGTGCTCGAGGGCCAAGACCGCTGACGTTATGTAATTGCGGAGTCTGGA
Source organism: Coprinopsis strossmayeri (assembly GCA_900156845.1). Taxonomy (NCBI): domain Eukaryota; kingdom Fungi; phylum Basidiomycota; class Agaricomycetes; order Agaricales; family Psathyrellaceae; genus Coprinopsis; species Coprinopsis strossmayeri. The sequence continues at coordinate 9,994 of FTPT01000217.1, forward strand.
GCGATAGGCACCGGATTAAGATACCCGCCGTAGCATTAATGGGGTAGTGGTAACCTGGGTCGTTGCCAACTGTCTCGACCCGCCGGGGGTTCGATTCCCCCTTAATGCATTGATGTCTGAGATGTTTCTTGATTGCATTTTTGCTTCGTATTTTCTAGCCTGGCGCGCTCAGGTGTCCGAGTCTGAGCAATATCGCTAAGCGAGTGTGTCATAAATAGGATCATTTTTTCGTCATCGTGTGGGATCTTTCGGTCGGTTTTATACCCTTATGGCCTTGCCATTCCGACATTCCGAGATAAATGATGTGGGGCCGCCGGAATTCAGGATAGCTGCGGCTGGCGTTGACTTGAGATCTGAATGGCTTGAGGTTCCATGCCAAGATGTGGGTGATGGAAACCGTGATGAGGCCCCTTCCAAGCTATCTGTCAAAGGGCGGAATCGTCAGAGACGCACATCGCGAAGTTTTACAGTAGTGCTACATACATCAACCACGCGAATTCAGACATGTTGCGACCGTGAAGCCCGACCAAAACTGAGCTACATCGTTATCGAACAGGCCACCTACTTGTATGACCATCACGCGCACCAATTACCGAGATACGCTCCCTAAGCGGTACATACGTGTTAGGACGGGTTAGTTGTTGGGCGCGGATATTGGATTTCCGGTTGCACGGGAAAATCAACTTTGTATAGAAATGGCTGCCTGGAGCAGGGCCGGTTGTGCGTTGCTAAAGCACTGTGTCGCATTATACAAACGACTGAGCTAGTTTCTCGACGTTTTGGATGCGTTTGTGGGTGGAGGCGAAACTCCATCACCGAATTCTGCCACACTCTTGTTGGCCTTGCGGTAAGGTTGATCCGTGTGGGTTGAGAGAAAAAGTGGGCAAGAAAGAAACGCCACTGTGAGCTGGCGTCGTTCTAAGTTGCAGCAAATCTGGAATCCGGCATGGGAAGACAAGTGGCTCCGAGAGCTATGGACTATAAACAAAGGACAATGCACACAGTCCGTTTCCTCGGGTTTCTCGGTTTCGGATCCTTGAGTGAGGGGAGCTTCCGGTTATCCGCCTTGCGGTATGGTCCCGGCAGCCAACCGGTTCTCCGAAGGGCCGGAAGAGAGTTTACCCACGAAATGTTATGTCTTGATGTTGCAGAAACGGGGTACCCAGAAAGGGTTGGGGATGGCTGCATAGATTTACTGGCGCATGGTTATTGCACAACCTCCGAAAGGGCTGCACACAAATAGTCTGGAATGGTACTGGGCCTTTTATGAATATCGCAAAACCGGATAATTGCATGCTGATTTATGTGGTTTACGTACCCATTTGATTAGTGTTATGTCGCGGCTTGCCAAGACGTCAGAAGGACTGGCCGGAGAGACCGAATTGGGACTTTGGACCGCAACCGGATAGATAGGTCACACGGTTGTGGCCACGACCTTGAACCTGTACCACCATCGTCAAAATGGGCCCCGATGGCCCCTCTAATCCGGCTCCGACCAAACGCAAGCGGCTACAGGGTGCCTGCGATAATTGTCGGCGAAAAAAGGGTGCGGAATTTCTGGCACGCTGCAGGCGTTTATTCACGGAATAACCTTATGTTTTTTTTTCTGAAATTTAGCGCGATGTAAGTTCTTTGTCCCGTTCTCACCGTTTGTTCTAATGGCTACGACCAGGCGATTCTTCTGTGATGCCCGACAAGAGGTGCTCCAATTGTTTGGCTCTCGGGGCGGAGTGTACGCATCTGTACGCTAACCAGGTGAGTTGCCACTTGGGCCGAGGATTCATCCGGCCATCCGCATGTCAGCTAACGCTCATGCTTCTCCCAGAAACACGCCCAAATCTTGAACCGGTGGGTCTGCTGGTCAACTCTAACGGCTCTCAAAAGCTCAATCGAAAGTCTCTTGTACCAGGACGCCTTTGAAAACCGCAGTGGAGGGCGCCAGTTCCGGGACACTCGGGGAGTATCGAGACAAGATGAACGGCCTTCTGCAGGCTGTGTTGTCATCAACATATCAGGCCCCATCCCATCCCGCCATTCTGCGCGACACTTTGGTCAGTTTGGCGCGGTATTCTCGTGCACTTGAAGAAGTATTGTCCGAGGAGACCTGGGTGTCGACGCCTGTTCCCGCCAAATACGAACTCGCCCCACCCATTTCAGGCGCGGCACCTCGATCAATATCCCTCGAAGCGGAGGATGACTCCGGATCTGAGCCTGACGACGACACTGATACTGTTCCGGACTACTTGAAGTCTGCATTGTTCCCCAAGCCCAACCAGACTCGCTATTTTGGACCTTCAAGCCTGTCCTACCTTCTGACGATGGCTTTGGACTTCAACAAGGAGTTTCATCTCAATCCACATGCCACAGAAAGGATTATTGAGAAGTACAAGCGATCGCATTTTTGGATTACTCATCCCGTATGTTCTTCCATTTTGCCTCATCGCCGTTCTGACACCTCCCGCAGTGGGAAATGCCACCTGTCCAACCGCGCCAGCCGTTCATTTTCCCAGATCCCGACCTTATGGATCAGTTAGTTGACCTTTATTTCACGAGGATTCATGTCTTCATTCCTTTCCTCCACCGACCCACCTTCGAGCAATCTCTGAAAGCGCGACATCATTTGTCAGACCCAGATTTTGGGTCTTGCCTGCTTGCGGTATGCGCTATGGGTGCACGGTACTCGAATGATCGTCGCGTATTTGACGCGACGGCGACCTCCGAACTTGGTTGCGGTCACCAATGGTTTCGTCAAGTCGAATGTTCATTCTCATTATCAAAGCCGCCCTCGCTTTGTACAATTCAGGCTTATTACGTCCGTCTTTTCTTGGCTTTGCACAAGGGGAAGTACTAACGGGATCATTACAGTTGGCTTTTCTATACGCTTTTTCCACATCTGCGATGGACAAAAGTTGGTACCTTATCGGTGTAGCCGTAAGAGGAGCGCTGGATATCGGGCTGCATCGATCGCAGAAGGGAGACCTGAAACCCACCGTCCAGACAGAGCTCCGAAATCGCCTGTGGTGGGCGCTCATGATAGGGGAACGCCTGATATCTGTTACGACTGGCCGTCCCTGTTCTGTCCAAGCATTGGAGTAAGTGTGTTGTTCGAATGCCAATCCCGATTAAATTCACTCATTAATGCTCGGAAGTTGCAATGTCGAACTTCCTATAGAGTGTGATGACGAATATTGGGAGTCACCAGACCCATTACGAGCGTTCAAGCAGCCTCCTGGAAGACCTACCATCGTGACACATTTCAACAAGATCATTGAGTTATTTTCTATAGTTGGCGCCGTTCAACGTGCTTTGGTACGCTACTCGTCGTATTCACGCGATAACGCCGATCTTGACTGTTTTGATAGCACTCTCCCCGACCTTTGAGAGATAATGGGGAAGATCGTGATGATCAGCGTCCTGCTTCGCTCAATTCTATGGAAGCAGCTCTCAGCTCTTGGGAGAAATCGATACCATCTCTTCGTACGTCTTGCGCCCTGCTTGCCTGTCTTACACATTGAACGTCCCGCAGTCCGACTAGGTCGACATCAGCAAGAGCCTTTATTCATCCAGCAATCGGTTTCACTGTGGATGACATACTATTTCGTTCAGATGCTCGTTCACCGACCGTGGATTTCCAGAAAGAATTTCCGGCCGGCGTCCATGGAGGTCTGTACCAATGCGGCTCGAGCGTGCAGTCGAGTCATGGATGAACAACCGGCGGAAGGTTTTTTCATTATCCCCGCATTCCAGGTATGTTGCATGATACTGTGTGGAAAATGGTCGTATTGACGTTGTGCAGATGTTTGCACTATCCATGTCTGGACTTGTTTTGCTGCTCGATATATGGCGTAGAGAGCTAACTGGCGTTTCATTGGACCAGAGCGAGGAGCTCAGGGACGTGCATCGGTGCATATCCATCATGAAGGTATACGAACCGAGGCAAGTAGTCTCTGACATCAAGTACATCTAAACTGAATTATGTTTTGTTCCAGACATGCTGCACTGGGCCGTAGAGTGTACGTTTACTAGTTGTTCCTGTTTTGCTCATGCTCTCATTTTCGAGCAGAGACCTCCTCATAGCTCTTTTAGTTTCTAGCAACCTCCCACTCCCCCCGGGTAGTGAAAACCACAGCGAACCGTCGCTCCTCCTAACGGATCCCAGATTCGCGGTCACCAGCTCTTCTTCCGCCCATCTCTCTGGATCGGGAAGTTCAACATCTCTTTATCCAAATCACGAAGATGTGTCTTCATCGAAAGAGTCGTGGCTCGATCTGTTAACCGACCCTAGCTCCCTCAGTATGTTTACTCTTTATCTGAGCATGCTTGAAACTCATCCCTTAATCCAGGAGCCCCAGGAGCCTCTTCGTCTAGCCACCACTCCAAACGATCAGCGCCGCACCGACAGCCTAATAGCAGCAGCTCTACTAGTAGCCGTAACTATGAAGATCGCCGGCATGAACGATGGCAGCCGTACCACGTTTCTCCCTCAGTGAGGGTGCCGTCAAGCTTGCGGCATGTTCATGTGTATCATGACGACCCTCATATTGCCATGGAAGTTGATAATGGTAGTAATGGTGTTGCGCCTCTCCCTCCTCCGGTACATCCGCGTGCAACGTTGGTTCCAGTAGCAAGCACACCACCTCAACCACCGCCACCATCTGCGCGGAGGAAGTCGATTACGCCACCTGGGCCTTCTGTGGTTTTGTCTCCGGTGTATAGTACTAACGGGAGTGCCGCTAGTAGCAGCGGTAAGTTCTTTTTTCTTTTTTTTCTAGTCCAGGCAGGATAACATTAACTGCGATTTGTAGCTTCTGCTCCCACAGCGCCTCCTCCTCGTGTGCCTGATGGCCATTGGAGAAATCCGTACGTTTTTGATGTCAATCCTCCGAGTTAAACACTTTCATTTGGTTTTCTGGGACACTTGTATTTGTAGTTCAGTACTCAGTTCACATTCATTGTTTTCGTGTCCTTTCTACCATTCTTGTCCACCCACGCATTTGGGATCGTTGATTCATACTAGGTCGGCGTATTGTATTGTATATTATTTTCGATACTTTAGACGCATCACTTTGGGATGCACATTTCACTTTTAGGATAAGTGCAATATATGTATTTTGCTTTACGAAGGTGCCCGACGCCCCTCGGTGGTATTCCGATTCTTACTCAGTTTTCCACATCTTTCCACTGCGTCTTTACCCTGCTCTCAACGATAATTCAGTCGCCATTATCAACAATGATAAGCTCATGAGAGCAGAGTAGACTTGAGTAGATTCAACAGCGATAAAATGGCCATCTATTCGGGGTAACTTGGAAGACGCGAGAGCTATATAAAGTTGCAACGTGATCGGTAAAATTGGTTCCGTATCCCTCTCTTTTCTTTCGCCCTTTCCCTCTCAATCCCAGAGCGCCCAGTCGATATGTCTGAAGAAAACGGTGCGCTTAGCTACCTGGCCATAAACCGACCGGTTTTTTCTGAATGGTCGATGCAGTCCTCATCGGTGTGATCGGTGGCAGTGGTCTTTATCAGCTCGATAATTTGACCGTCATGTACGTTAAAGACCGCCCTCTCGTTAGCGATGACCGTAAACTGATTTTCAACGTATTACAGCAAAACTGTGAACCCAGAGACGGTGAGTCATTTTAGTCTAAAGTATTGCCTTTCTTGTGCATTGACGGTTCTTTGAATTTGACAGCCCTGGGGCTTCCCGAGCTCACCGATTACCATCGCTTCGTTGCCCTCTGGAACCAAGGTTGCTTTCCTTACTCGACACGGTGTTGGGCATGTTATTCCGCCCTCTAGTGTGCCCAGTACTGCCAACATTGCGGCTCTGAAGTCTTTGGGCGTGTCAGCGATCGTTTCGTTCAGCGCTGTTGGATCTCTCCGAGAGGAAATCTCTCCTGGATCCTTCACGTTGCCCAGCCAGATCATCGATCGCACCAAGGGCGTCCGCGAGTCGTCGTTTTTCAACGGAACGAGCGTTGTTGCCCATGCGATGTTTGGCGACCCGTTCTCCAACAAGTTGGTCAAGTGGCTTGAACCCCGGGTGAGGAAGGCGTTGGAGAGCGAGGGGAAGGGTAAAAAATTGTTCACGGATAAGACTATTGTCTGTATGGAAGGACCCCAGTTCTCGACGCGTGCGGAGAGCATTATGTACCGCCAGTGGGGAGGTGATCTCATCAATATGAGTGTGCTCCCCGAGGCCAAGTTGGCTAGGGAAGCGGAGATTTCGTAAGTCTTTCTTCAGTCAAGGAAGTTTGTGTTATTCTAATCGTCTTGGATGTAGCTACGCTTTGATTGCTATGGCCACGGATTACGATTCGTGGAGGCCTCACTCGGATGCTGTGACTGCCCACGACGTTGTACAGACTCTGCACGACAACGGAGCTTCGGCCAAGCTTGTCCTCTCCACCATCCTCGATGAACTCCATACCACTGTGGATGCGCATTATAAAGCCTTGACGAGCCAGGATTCCGTTGTCGCTCTTGAGGCTATTCGCGAGGAGGAAGCGCTCTTGCAGGAGAAAGGCGGCATGAAGTTCAGCATCATGCCTCGTTCTCCTCAGCAAAACCCCGAGGATAGGAAGAAGTTGGCGTTCATCCTTCCTGAGCATTTCACGGATTAAACGAATTGCTTTGAAGGACGTATGTATTGTACTTATCATAGAAGAAATCCCAAGGTTACGTGAATTTTTTTATTATGGCTATAGGTAGCAACTACTGCTAAGGGGTTAGCCGAAAAGGGCTAGTTGATGACATAATTTACTCGAAAAATAATGATGGCAGCTAACCTCGACGCGTCCACATCGTTCTGCACAACGACAACAACGATGAAGGCGACTACTTCAGGATCGAGCTCAACGCCAGCTCACAATGCACCGCTACCGCCTAGCACATCTTCTGCGTCGCGATCATCGCGTATCGCCCCGCATTCACACATCAAAGGTCTCGGCTTGACGCCAGAAGGATTCGCGCACCAGGACACCGGTGGTTTCGTCGGACAAAACCAGGCTCGCGAGGTCAGTAGATGTCGTCATTTTCTAGCCATATATGCTAACATGAGGTCTTTAGGCCTGTGGAGTTATTGTTGACCTCGTGAAATCACGCAAGTTCTCTGGACGAGCGCTTCTGCTGGTTGGTGCACCTGGCACAGGCAAGACGGCACTGGCGTTGGCTATTTCTCACGAACTGGGAGCCAAAGTACCGTTCTGCCCTATGGTGGGGTCGGAAGTGTACAGTACTGAGGTGAAGAAGACGGAGGTTTTGGCGGAGGCGTTCCGAAGGGCTATTGGTAAGTGTCTTCTCCATCGTTAGGCGCGGGGAATGGGTCCAGAACGGGACTACGGTGTTTGCAATCCTGCGAAAGGAGCGGCGTGCAAACCCTGAAGGTTGTTCGTAGTCTCTTTCAGTGCATCGGAATATGGGCTAGACAATGGTCTTCTGCTTCGTGCATTGGATGGACGGCTCCAGAGCGGGTTAGAATGCGGAGGACGCGAGGTTCGAAAGGATAGGTCTATTTCGCATGGAGGATATTCTTCTCCTGCTTCTGCCGTATGCTGGGATTCCTTGTGTTGCATGGGGTTATTTCCTAGAACGTTACAGTGTCTTCTGCTTTGTCAACACCGGGGAATGGCGCCAGAGTGGGACTGCGATGTATCCGATGGTGCGAAGCGAGTAGCACGTCTGCAGAACCCAGAGGCTATTCGTTTGCTACTACACCTCTCCCTTACGCAGAGGTATCTTGCCATGCATCGGGGCCATTCTCGTCTTTGCATCCTTTCTTATATTCACTAACGCAGAATGAACTAGGACTGCGGATAAAGGAGACGAAAGATGTGTACGAAGGCGAAGTCACCGAGCTAACACCCACCGAATCGGAGAACCCTTTGAGCGGTTATGGCAAGACCGTTTCCCATGTCATTGTTGGATTGAAGACGGTCAAGGGAACGAAACAACTCCGTCTGGATCCCACAATATACGAAGCTATTCTTAAGGAGAAGATCGTGGTGGGAGATGTGATTTATTTGGAGACGCAGACCGGTGCTGTAAAAGTGCGTTTCCTTTACACGTTCCCCGTTCGAACTCGTTTTTGACGGCGCTTTTTAGAGAGTAGGCAGGTCAGATGCCTACGCATCGTCGTATGACTTGGAATCGGAAACATACGTCCCGCTTCCCAAAGGAGACGTCCACAAGCGGAAAGAATTAGTTCAAGATGTTACGTTAGGCGATTTGGATGCTGCGAATGCCCGACCTCAAGGCGGTCAGGACATCATGAGCGTGATGGGAAGCCTAGTCAAGAGCGGAAGAACAGAGGTCACGGAGAAGTTGAGAAAGGAAGTCAACAAGGTCGTCAAAGGGTATGTGGATCAAGGGGTGGCGGAGGTTGTACCAGGTGTCGTCTTCATTGATGAGGTGAAATTCAACTGTAGCATTTCAATGCAATTTGAATTGACCCCTTCTTAGGTACATATGCTGGACATTGAATGCTTTACGTATCTTAATGCCCTCTTGGAATCACCCATGGCACCGACCGTCATTCTGGCAACAAATCGAGGCAACTCTCTTATTCGGGGTACCGATATTGTCTCCCCGCATGGGATACCGGTGGACCTTCTCGACCGGTGAGTTCTAGTTGGGCGCTATACTCAAGATCCGAATTAAACTTTACGATAATAGATGTATGATCGTTAAGACTGAAGGCTATACCACAGAGCAAGTAGCAAAAGTTGTGCAACTCAGAGCAAATGTCGAAGGCCTTAAATTGGGTCCCGGCGTTCTGGAGAAATTGGCGGTAGAAGGCGAAAAATCCTCACTGCGGTACTTTTCTGCGTTTATATTGCGGTAAGAGGAGTGAGTCTAACCCAAACCTTTTACAATAGGTATGCTCTGCAACTATTGACCCCCGCGTCAATACTGGCGTCACTGAGTGGAAGAAATCAAATCGAGGTTGAAGACATTGGGGAAATGAATGAGTTGTTTTTGGATGCTAAAACGTCTGCCTCGCAGATTACTGCCGCTGGCTATGATTCTTAGATCTGACCGGCCGTTCTTGTTGGTATGCTTTGTATTGGTGAGTTTTAGAAGAGCGCCTGCCCACAAGTGTTAACCTCTCCATTCTTCAGTATCTACATCTTGTTCAATAGAATTTGTGATAGCGAAAGTGAAGAGTGTCAACGTCCATTCAGTTGAATTCCAGATCTCAACTTCCAAGGGGTCACTGGTCATGTGTCGGTCAGTACCCGGAGCTTGGTGCTTGTTCGCATCACCTGGTGTGCACCGCTGTCCAGGGATGTTTGGTCCACCTGCCTGGCGTTACTAGGACAGGCGATGTCTAACTACGAAATCCCCAAAGTTTTGACCTGATCCAAGCGGCGAGGCAGCAAGAGCTCCAGTTCTATGTCAGCTGACGCCGAACCATCACTGAATTTACGAGGTCCAGGTAGGATTTTGATCACTGGGTTGATTTTGATCTCGTATCACAATCCCTTCACACATCACCTTACCCGCCATTTCACACCCGTTAGTCTATTTCATTTTTTCTATTCACATTTCTGCCAGTATTAGGTCTATTCGACCCAGCAGTAGGGGCAACACTACGTAGCGACCTTTGTCGTGGACGTCATTCGGCAGGAAACTTGACATCCCTAGCAGCCCTTAGGTTCCAGGCTATGGAGGAAGTGATCATGTACGTCTTTCCAATAATTCTTGCTGTCAAGTAGCTCTTGAATTTGAGGGACTTATTTTAGGGCCCTCGGTACATGAGATTCGTGTGCCATTTTGGAAGATCTCCGCCGCTCCTTGGGGTACTCGATCTCGGTTCTTAGAGCCCAGCGGCGCGGTGGTGGCCTCGCACCAGGTTCTGCGCTCTCGACCGGGTATTGAATCTCGCCCGCTTCGGATCCTCTCGTCCAGATGTTAGGTGCGCCCGAGCTCTTCTTCTTCTGCAGCTCGCTTATGGAACGGCTTGCGTTATTATAACAGGGATAGAAGTGTTACTGCCCGAGCAACCGAAATATGCTTTGTTCTATGGAGCAGAATGAACTTCGCGAACGTTACGCATCGGTCATTATTTGCGACTCTTTATCCACGCCGTGCACTTGGCCGTTTCCAGATTGTCAGGGAGAGGTGCCTCGTGCCAACACTTGTCAACACAAATCCCTTTGTCAGCTCGCATGGCTCGCTTCGGAGTTCGAAGGAGGACGGTCAACTAGCTGACGCTTGCCTAATAGTGCCTATCTTTCGGGCCCGGGATACGCAACTGGTAATGCTCTCGGCATCGCATATTACGAGAAAATGCGGGGTTGCTCTAAATTCAACTCCTGGTCCTCCTTTGTCGGGAAATGTATGACCAGGTCCGAGTGATTTCCTATGCTTCCTAATCTCAGAACTGATTGTGTCAGAGATCTGCTCGGCTGGTTTAGGCTTAGAGGTGCCGCAGTGATAGCTGGTAGCTGTTGGGACGCATCATGCTTTTTAGGGCCTGGATTGCTGGTGCGCTGTTGCCCTTCTTGTCGATGACATGACATTTATGGATTGTTAGCCTTACTCCAGATGAATTTTAGAAGCTGCGCTCGACCTCGTGCTCTGTCGTGATAAAAGGACCCCCGACTTTGCATTGGACTACCCAGTCTTCCTCGGCCCCCTTTCCTACTCAACTACGTCCCTCTGCTCTTAATACCCTTACTCTCAGTTATAATGCACTCCTTGAAGACGATCCCAGTTACTTTGGAGGATCGCACGGCTGCTATCACCAACACCGACTTTGATGACATGTACGATCGTGTCTTTCTGCATGTCGCTCGACCTCCTGGCAATTCTACGACCAAAATCTACGAGATGCAAGTTCGTGCCTCGCGGCATCGGAACGCTCTCGCTATGCAACGCGAACCGGCGATATCGCTGAATTTCATGTCCGACGAGTCTTTGGGGACGATCACGTTTACCAAACACCGTCTGTCGATGCCCATGTCGCGATATCTTCGCAAGATGTCTTTCTTTGGACCGTAAGCGTGATTTTGCTTAATTGAGAATGCTGTGTATACTGAATTAATCAATCATAGATCTCTATGCCGGAAGTTCACTGCTTCAGACGGGAGGGAATACGTATGGAGCTATAGAGCTTTGGAAGACCATGAATGGACGGTAAGCTTTGTCTTCTACACTCTATCATTTCCAACTGCGGTTCTCATGTCATCATTCTTATTTGCAGTGCTCTACCGCGGATGAGAGCAGCTATCTTGTTGCGCATTATGATTTGAGGCCCGCGGGTGTCCCTATCTATGATGTTTCGGGGAACAAGTTAATTATACATCCCCATTTTGCTCATTTGACTTCCGGTAAGCCCCCCTTTCGGTTTTGTAAGGTATGATCTCTGACGAGGGTTGTTTATTCCTCTATTTAGAGTTGGTGGCTAGTCTGCTTATCATGCGTCATATTGCGCAGTTCAATTTGTGATAGCCCAGACCTCTCGCTATCCGCACAAAATCTCCCTTGCCATTTCAAATTTCTTGGGCATCTCAAAATTATCATATTTCACACCCAAGCTGCATCGCATATCTCGACTCAATTGTACCAGTATCATACCACCGCACGAACTCTTTCGCATTTTTGCATACCCTTACCTGACCGTCAATGAACTTTGGATCACGGTTGTAACATAGTAGCTAGCGTATATATTCCAGACGATCTAACAGTCTAATGTATAATAGGATTCACATCAACTTTTAACGCTCGACATCTGTACACACTGTTTGCCCTTGAAGTGCCCCTACTTGACCGGCAGGAATCCACAGTCTATATAGGGGCTAAGCGGTAAACCCTAACCCCAGCAGCAGCGTTAATCAGTTTCCACCCAATTTACCACTTGTTTCTGTACATCCCAGCACTGATTTCGATGTCCCGACGTTTGAATAAACGGCAGCAACGAGAGGTAGAAGAACTACAAGCCTTGGGCGGCGCTAGCCCAAACGTTGAGGATCAGGATGAATCCGAAGAGGAGACTAGCCGACCACAAGTCGCTGCAGGTGGATTCGCTGCTGTGAGTTATGAAACTGGATAGTCTAGGCTTCTGATGTTGATCCTAAAGTCCAGCTAATGGGAACCTCTGAAGATGTTCCGACTGAGAGCGAGGAAGAGGACGAGCCGAAAGCAAAGGCAAAAAAGGTACGTCAAACCTTCCGAATCGTTGAAGGATTGAACCTTATACTATACTATAGTCCAAGAAGAAAAAGAAAAAGGCTTCAGCTGCGCCTACAGTTACGAGTACCCCTCCTGCTAAATCTACTGGGGCACCGACGAGCAAAAGCGAAAAGAAAGCCTTGAAGAAGGCCAAAGCGAAGGAGAAGAAGGCTGCGAACGATGAACTAGATCAGGTATTGAAGGAGCTTTCAATAAAGCAAGTCGTCTACCTGATTTACAAATCTACTCTTCCTTAACGACGAGGTTCAGGTATCCTCCAGCTCAGAGAATGAGCCAGAAGACGGCCAGTGGCCAGAGCTTTTCCGATCTCATCTCTGTCTCTGCTCAACATCTCGATCCTGATGCGGAGATGCGCAAGTTCTTCGGTGCCAAAGTCGTCCAAGCGAACAAATTGGAATCCTCCCGTTCAGGAGCTGCAGCCCGACGACAAGCAGCAGCTGTTCGGTCCACCCTCACACGGCCACAGCCGACCTGGTGGGCTGCGAAACAACGGGAGGGATTGTCGATTCGACAGTTGACTGACGAGGAAGTTCAGGCGAAACTGGAGGCACACTCTTGGAACCCAGTGCATGACGAGAAGTGGTGGACTGTCGAGTATAGCAAGAGGTATAAGAGCTTGACGAAGGTCTTCATGCGGACTGTGGCGTCTGGAGGTCCGTGTTTTTCTCCTTTGATCAGGAGGATAGCTAATAAATGGCCAGATCCTCAGGGATTTTGGGATCTCTTGTCGAGGTCACCGTGGCACGCTGATACCCTCTTACAAGTCTCAGAGGTCTACAGACATCGAGAAGAGCATGCACAGGCCGTCGATTTCGTTGATCGCGCTCTGTTCACGTATGAACGCGCCTTTGTTGGCGCTTTTAACTTCGTAGGTGGATCCAATCGGCTGGACTTTGACCGTGTAGAGAACAGGCCTTTCTTCTTGGCCGTGCACCGACAGGTCGCGTCAGTCCCTGCACTTGCCTTTTAATGTCATCATTGAACCTTCTAATTAGGGACTTGCAAAGAAGAGGTTGCGTTCGGACTGCGTTCGAGTTCGCGAAGCTGCTGTATTCTCTTGATCCTTGGAACGATCCCCACGGTTCGTTGTTCCACCTCGACTTCTTGGCTATCAAAGCTGGAATGCATCAGTGGCTTGTGGATCTGTATGATCTTTTTGCTGCACGCCGCGAAGAAGCTGGGAATTCTAGGCCAGATGCACGAATCGACCCTAGTATTCTTCCGGGATTCAACTATGCCAGGGCATTGGCCTTGCGGATAATGGAGACGTCAGGGCAATCCCAGCAGGGTCCTCCGAGAAGCACGGAAGCTCTGAAGGCAGCCCTGGAAGATTTCCCCTCCGTACTACTTCTTTTGGCGGACAAAATCGACGCTGTCCTCCCTGCTGCCATTCGTTTACATCCGGATTTCAAGATCCAGACCGATGCGAAGTAGGTCCACCTTGGTCTCGTCAGGGAAGCCTCTATTGACAGACATCATAGCTCTCTCTCAGTCCCCGTGGCAGCGATGCATCTTCTTTCGCATCTCTATGTCCAACGATCTCATTCAGTATGGACAGAGCACTCTTCTTGGTTAGCGGACACGGCGACCGAAGTCTTCGTAAAACTACCCTCGCGTTTGCTCATCTCGAAGCGACTGCAAGCGTTCTTGACCCTGTATGAGAATCCCGGACCACGCTATTCTGCTTACCGGCAACTCGTCGTTCTGGAAAGCGACCATCGGAATCTCTTCCCTTTCATCCCTCGATCTGTGCAGCAGAACTCGAGGTCTTTGAGCTGTGATCCTTTACCGCCACCCACCACGATTAGCAACTATGATGACAAGTTCTTCGAAGGCGTTGACGACTTGCTTTCTTTCAGGACGCGTACCCGACGGGAAAGAGCGATGGATGAAAGGCGATTGGCGCAGATGATTCCGGATGCCGCGTTCCGTCAGCAGCTCGAGGTATCTTGATTCTTGTTTCTGAACATGTGGCCACTGAAAAGTACTCAACATGTTCGTATGTTCGTAGGTGTGGTTTAACGGCAATAGGGCGATACAGGACAGATTTCAAGGCGGTATTGTTCAGTTTGCTCAGGCTATTGCGCAGCTTCCTCCGGATGTTCTGGAGGACATGATGTTGGCTGAAGCGATGGGCGGTGAGGTGGCTGGTCTTGCTGAGGGTGTAGAAGGTGCTATGCCTGGTGGATTGGATATCGTGGATATGAATGGCCCCGAACCTCTGCTTGTTCAAGTTGGAGAGGGCGAGCAGGCTCCTCGGCAAGGCTTCGATGAAGAGGATGAAGGAATCGAGGAAGATGAAGAAGATGAAGAAGATGAGGAAGAGTACTCGGTAAGCCTTTCCAGGTTAGTGCTTCATGGGATGCCTGCTTAATGTTATTGTTGCTACAGCCTATGCCTCGAGCCATCCGAAATATCCTTGGTCGGATATGGGGAAGACGCGCCCCTGAAGAAGAGTCTTCATCCGAGGAGGAGCTCTTGGATAACAACGGTGTGGATTAGATCCTGGAACGAAGTTAAAATTGAATAACCGAACTTAATCACAATTGTGCATGGTACGTAAAGACAATCATCAAAGACAAAATTAGACGGATCCTACTGGGAACATTGCACCTACTGAAGGTAATTTAAAAGTTGCAAGGATATGTTGAACATCCATTACGTGGTATGTCTGGAGAGTATCCTCGTGTAGGTCTTAGCGACTTATAGCTGTATTGGCGGGCTCCATATGGGTGCAGCGTCTGAAGTTGTTGTGTGTGATACCTTTTCGCCTGCAACTGGCCTCGATCTGCTCGCCAAAGGTCGTGGAGCAAACTAGGCTGTGCTTTGGAAGGGCAAGTATGTTAATTCAGAACGAATACCTGATAGCCTTCTCGGAATAGACGTACCTCTTTCCGATATCCCTCAGTGACGAGAACGTATATGAACTTGAACCCAATAGGTTTTCCTTGTTCTCTAGATATACCCAATGTCTCAGATATAATTGACCTGCAGTTGAGGAGAGAGCGCTCACTTGGATATTTCGCAGATGTAGGTTCGGTAGAGGGGTGGGAGATATTGAGCAACGTTAATCCCTTCGTTCTCAAGAAGGGCGATGATATTGTGCGGGAAATCGGGGGCGGCGGTGTAGCTTCGTTCGAGCCGTGCTAAATAACTTGGGCCTTGATCTCGAGGTTGGACCGTTTCAGCCAGGTGGAAGAGTGACGTGTATGTGGGCGAATTTTTGAGATGTTGGAGAGCGTCTGCAGAGGTCATTGTTGGTTTGTGGACGGTGGAGGTGGCGACCTGGATGAGAGGGTTAGTGACAAAGGCGAATTAAGGTGAATGTCTTTGGAGGACAAAGGAATGTAGCGGTCACTCACAGCTGAAAGATATTTCCTGATTTTAAGCTGGAGAGCAGCCGTGTTCGAGGACCAGGGAGAGTCGATAGAGCAGTGGTGGGATGGTAGGAAAAAGTGAAAGGCGGATGGTATGTGTGGTTTTCTGTTCTCGGTTTATATAGGCTATTTGCTGATAAATAAAACAATAATACGCACCCGATAAAAGCTGTGGACGCCTCGAGGAATTAATTGTGCTGCTACAGACAGGTATCTGGTTGGCTGCTAGTTTCGCACACCTGTACTACACACGTGGATAATACTAGGCCTTTATTCTGGAATTGACGCGTGTTTTCACCGATTTAGTTAGACGGTCAGGGGCATTCTTGTTCTGGCGCTTAAACTATTTTTCATGGTACATTTGGCTTTCTCTTTGGATTCAGACACATCTCAATGGATGGCAAATTCGAGTCCTCCCTCAACTATCGCGACGGCTTCAAGTTAGCGCGGAATTTCCTCCGGACTTCCATTCCCATCCCCATTTTAATGATTTGTGATCGCGCACGGTTTTTCTATTGTTACCCAAAAAGAGTAAAGCGATACTTGCGTGGGTATATGCAGTCGCTGTTCTAGCGTGTTGTAGGTCCACCTTTGTGGGTGCGCGCAATGCTAGTGATCACCCAGTTACGAGATAGCGACAAACACATTATGGGCGCTTCTTGAAAGAGAATTATAGATGCTCCAAGATGCAAAAGACCTTGTTGCAATAGAACGCTGAACTGTCTGTGACCTGTTTCCACGAAATTCAGATCGAAAACTGATATTGGACCATCACTTCCGGACGGAGTGTTCCTCATTGAGCATCGTTGGGTCCGGGAGTGATTGTTTCCGGGTCATTCCAATCATAGTTTGATGGTCTTGCGATTACCAATTGCACCCGATTCAGCGGCTTCGAAGAAATTCCCATCATGGGACTATATTACTACTTATATTACTGCGGGGCCAGGTTAACTGGCAGCTGCATCCCTTGACGCGATCCATCTCCTATAGATATCTCTGTTCAGCCGTTCCTATTTCCAAGACACGATGCCTGAAGCCACGGGTTCAACCAAATTTAAGCGCCGGCGGTTACAAGGTGCTTGCGACATCTGTCGGCAGAAAAAGAGTGAGCGGTTCTCATTGGTGGCTAGTATCATGCTAATGAATGAATTATAGTTAGATGTGAGGCTACACATTGTCGAAGTGTAGGCATGTTTATGGAGTATATGAAGCATAGGTGATTCCGCGAAGATGCCAGATAATAGGTGTTCAAACTGTATTGCGTTCAACGCGGAGTGCACCCATATACATATCAGCCAGGTGCGCAGTTATCGTTCAGAACAGCGCTCGAGATATTAACCGAGCATGCTTATTAGAAAACAGTGTACCAGTTCAAGTACATTAGTCTTGTCGTTTGAAATGTCAGGAACTGACGCTATTGCCCAGGCCTTCTGCAAGACGCGGGATGAGGGTAGTGGAAGCTTCGTTAACAGAGCAACGAACGAATATCAAGCCATTGCTGGATACCATACTCTCACCGACATACCAAGCGCCTACCAATCCAGCGATTGTTCGAAATACCCTCGTGTCTCTGGCTTCGTATGTACGACTTCTGGAGCAAACGATCAGCAGCACTAGCTCTCTCGCCACTCCCCCAGCCAGTCCCCGCAGTCCAGAGGTTACGGAAGTGTATTCCCTAGGTGATGAAGTTGATGAGCTGACCGAGGAGCTGCGGAAAGGCTTGGTTCTTGATGCTTCTCACAGCCGGTTCTTCGGTCCTTCAAGCAATGCTAATCTCGTCCAGACTGCTATGGATTTCCGAGACAAAGTAATCAGTGGAGCACAGTCGGCAGGACCAATAGAGGACAATGGCTCGAAATATAAACGACCAGAGTTCTGGACGGTCCAAGCGGTGAGTTCGACTCTCTGAATTACTATCCACTATAACCCCCTCACACCTTTGTAGTGGGAATTATCTCCAGAACCACAGCCAACGCTGGTCTTTCCGGAGCCCGACTTGCTTGACCACCTTGTGGACGTGTATTTCCGAATGTCTAATATCCATTACCCTCTGCTTCACCGACCGACGGTAGAACGATCGCTAAAGGCGGGTCTTCATCTGAAGAACCCTGACTTTGGACAATGTGTACTCGCGATATGTGCAGTCGCGTCTCGGTACTCGAACGACAAGAGGGTCATTGGTGATTTGGAGCATGGCTCGGAACTGAGTTGTGGCTTCCAGTGGTACCGACAAATCAGGTTGTTCCGCGACTCGTTCTTAAACGCTCCGACTCTGTACGAGCTGCAGACATACGTGGTACGAGATGTGGGCTTGCTGTTTCCTTCAATTCTGTTCTAACTCGGATTGCAAACACAGCTAGTAGCCGCGTACCTTCATGGATCGTCTGCCCCGGAGAAATGCTGGTACGTGGTCGGAATGGGGATTAGAGCGGCTCAAGATGCTGGTATACATCGCCTCGGACGAGATAAGGGTACACCCCCCACCGTTCAGCGCGAGCTACAGAAGCGTCTATGGTGGTCCTTGTATATTGCTGATATCATCGTTTCGGTATCCGTTGGGCGACCTCATGGGATGCACAGCTCTGAGTGTGTTTCATTACCTATATTACGTTTTGTCCTTGCTAACATCAATGTGAAGGTACGATATTGATCTTCCCATTGAGTGCGATGATGAATACTGGGAAAACGAGGATCCGTCGTTGGCATTCAAGCAGCCTCCAGGGAAACCTGCCCAGGTCGCTTCGATGATTAAGCTCATCGAGCTATTGCAAACCTTGGGCACAGCGGATCATGCATTCGTAATTATACCCTCTTTCATTCTCATTCGAGCAGCGCACTGACGGCTTCGGTAGTATCCTGTTAAGAAACCTGAGCCCAATCCTGAGGTTAACGAGCGGGAATGGGAACAAAGGACTCTGGCAGATTTAGATTCCGCTCTAAATGCATGGGTTGATTCGATCCCTGACCATCGTAATGTTCTTTGCCCTTCTTCTGTAGAAGTTTGACTTTAACGTTTATTTAATAGTGAGATGGGATCCGTTACAAACAGATCCTATATTCTTTGACCAATCTGCCATGCTTTTCTGTTCGTTTTACTGGGTTCAGATTATGGTCCATCGTCCCTTCATAATGCCTACTAGCAAGATCTCGTTATCGTCTTTCGCTATTTGCACGAACGCGGCTCGTGCGTGTAGCCGAATTATGGACATACACTCGCGGCGAGGTTTTTTGGCTTTACCACAGGTTCAGGTTAGTAGTTCACGATGAATTTGTTGTTCTACGATTTTTGGTGACCACGGAATTTGGATTCTACAGGGGGGTTTGCTCAAGTCGGGTCTCGTTCTTCTATTGAGCATTTGGAGGGGGAAGCAGGCTGGGATCCCTCTTGACGAGGATAGGGAGATGGAAGGCGTCCATCGATGTTCCCGTCTTCTCAGTGTTATTGAGAAACGGTCAGTCGCATTCCACTAATTCCCTATGGTTTACACTTACAGATATTCGGTTGGTAGGTGGCATCCTGCTGGTCGTTTCAAGTAAGAACCTTCATTCTACCTTTGGAAAATCTGCGTTAATCATGAACTTTTTCAAGTGATGTCCTTCGATCGTTGTCCGCTGTAACTAACCTGCCGCTCCCGGATTGCATTCCCTTGCCGCCTACCCGAGAGCCGCAAGGTATAGTCACGTCGAATGAGTCGAAGTCGAAAAAGAAGACAAAACCGATGGGAAGCGGGATAGCTCAAATATTTGATTATCCCGTCCATTCCAAGGAGCTCAGCAAGCCCATCTTTCAGTCTTACCAGCACACGAATGTTGGTGCTCAACGAACTTTTGACGACTTTGAAGCAATGTTTTCGCAATCCTCTCAGGGTATGGCCATCAACGGAGATCCTAATGGTGCCCCGTCTACCGCTTTTTTCGATGCGTACTTGACAGATGAGGCGGGCGCGTTTGTTCAGAACCCTGTTAGTGTTCCAGGGGGTGCAATTCCGGGTCTGTCATCTTATTTATTAATCACTTACTTGAGTTATACTAACGGGGTGCTAAGCAGTTAATCATAACGTGTCCTCGAATCCTCAGGCTATGGCCATGGATGACATTACCCAGGTCTGGGCTGGTGTTCCGAACGGCTTCGAGTTCGTACATTCCCTTGATTTTGGATTTTCATGTCTCTGACAGGCCCTCCTTATAGGAATTGGTCGGCTTGGAGCACATATTTCACGAATGTGGAGGCCCTCAATCAAGAGAATGGTGTGGCGCCAGGTTTCCAAATGTTCTGAGTACACTGGTAATTTTGTAAGGGTTTTTCTTATCTTCTGCTAGATCGCTTGGACACGCTTTCGGTTTTGCTTTGCTTTTAGGACAATTATATTATAATTTAATTGGATATAGCAGAAATGATCAATAATTAAATATATATTTTAAGAGATAACCGAAGTTATTATTCGATTTATTTAATATTTGTCAGGTAATTGCAAGGTAATTGTTAGCCATCATTCCGAGTCAGGTTGACTTCTGCCTACAACCAGCGCCTAATCCAATTTGTTCTCTGGTGAATACAAGATCCTCCTGATTCGATAAACGGCTTTCTGATATGGTTTTAGGCTCGTAGGCGGGTCTGGCTCGCGCAATATACACGACAATCGCCACTGAGCGAACCTCGCGGTCTGCACGAGGAGCCTACTGCCGTTTTAATTTCCCCCATACCCTGGTGGACAAAAAAGGACCCGAACCTATCCATGAGACCCCACGCATATGAACACGCAGTACTATAATCAAGAGTCTGCACAGGTGTCCCCAGTAAATCCTAACGGCAGTCAGAACAGCCAATATCAGGTATTGAAATCAAAGTATATCTTGGTGTCAAGATATGGGGTTAAGTTTCCCTATTTACAGGTTCGGCTCCCAATGTCTGTAGCGTCTGCGACGTCTTCCATCGCCATAGTTCAGCCACCCCAGCAACAGCCAACAGCGGACCACTCTGTCGGCCAACAGTATCGTCAGCCTCAACCAGAACATGCGGGACAAGTGAGTGCATTTGGCCTATCGATATACCGTCCTGATGGCTTAACTTTGATCACAGTTCGCCGAGGTGAGCATTACATGCATAATTGTGAATTTTTAGTTTTGAATCCCGTTTTGAAGGCCCCTTCATTACATTTTCTCTACGATCACCACCGGCAGGGGCAGCCGACTCCACCGCAACAACAAAGCTCAACTAACCACCCAAGGCGCACGTCCGTCCCCACTGCCACCTCCAACCAGCTTTATGATCGACCACCATCACTTTATCCCGTTCCCCTGCCACAAGTAGGTACCACAGATGCGCGGTTCAATACCCAGGCTCAGAGCCATAATGGTCCTGGACAACACTCAACAACCGTTTCTCTGCCGCAGGCCACAGATTTGCGGTTTAATTCCCAGATTCCGGGACAGCGCTCAAATTTAAATGACCCGCCTATGCACACTCAACCACCGTCTATGGGGAGCCTGCAGTTGCCGGGCCTTGGATTTCCTACTCCAAGTCATTATCTTCAACAGCCGGGAGCGCAACCGACACAAGCGTGGCCCCCTGCTCCTCCTAGACCTCCCCAAATGCCCTCGTCTCAGCAACAGCCTGAGGCACAACCTATTCGAATGGGCCCACCGCCACCAACGACTCCAATTCCACCCCCTTCCACCCCGGCGGATCCTGTCGCGGGTGCTCTTCAAATGCTGGTTTCCCCAGTCCAGACGCAGCTCGAACAAATGTGGAACAATTCGGTCGCACACATGCGACACATCCTTGAGCAATTGTACCATGACTATTCAACCAAGATCATGGCTGAACGAGTTCGAGTCGAAGAATTGAAAGGGCAGCTATCTCAAG
Source organism: Coprinopsis strossmayeri (assembly GCA_900156845.1). Lineage (NCBI taxonomy): Eukaryota > Fungi > Basidiomycota > Agaricomycetes > Agaricales > Psathyrellaceae > Coprinopsis > Coprinopsis strossmayeri. Next base: position 31,430 of record FTPT01000217.1, read on the forward strand.
CACAGGCCGAGAAGGAGCAGACGACCGCCAAGTATAGTCAGACGAAGACAGAGTATTTTAAAATGAAAGCTGCGTTGGCTGATACGACCGCGTCACTTCACAAAGCTCAAAGCCAGGTAATGGAGCTGGAGATACGGAAGGGTGCGGCTGAAGCGAAGTTCGCTGCACTCGAGGAGGTTCTTCGACGACGTCAGGCAGCGGACACCCAGGTTCAGCAGTCCATCTCACCGGAGCAAGTATTGGCGACGCTGGGACCACAGGTTGTCGACCAAGTTGAAACCAAGCTGAACATCGCGTTCCAGAAGGTTATGGAAGAAAGAACGAGAAGGGAGCATGTTGAAAGACAATACCACGCGTTGCTGCAAGCCGTTGGGATGAGAGCAGTATGTCGGCAATTTCGTCTTTTCTTATATCTTCTCACTCCTTCTCCAGGTCAGTTCGCCTCATATTCCGCCAAGTGGACCTGCACCCGCTATCCCTCCTCAATCAAACACGTCCTCTGCCTCACTACCTCCGCTTGTTCCAACTCAAACCCCTGCAGCTGTTAGCGTGGCTGAACAGGTTGAAGCTCCCGAAGTAGAGCATGTCGTTATTGACCTTACGGAAAGCCCGTCGCTCGCTGATCTTCGATCGCCTACACTTCCGTCAACGCCTCTCATGGACGAAGCACTTCCACCAGGCAGTGTTTCGGCCAGCAATATCAATGGCACAAACACCTTGAAGCGACTGCGGTCAGAATCAGACTCAGCACTGGACCAACATAGACCCGCTATTCGACCACGTCTTTTCCAGAAGGCCGGCGGTGGTCGCACTGTGTTGGAGTACTGGGCCCACAAAAGAGATTTTTCTGGTGGTAGCGCTCAAACGACTTCGCCTCAGCTTCCGTCACGTCTACCAGCATCGGTCCCTCACAACATCCCTGGGCGTGACCCTGCGGCCTTGCCCACCCGCGACTCTCACCCTCGATCCAACCCAATCCCTGTTTTGTCATCAATGCCAAATTTGTCCGCTGGTACTGGTTTCTCGAGCAGTAACGCTCTCCCTACACCATCGCCGGACCTAGGTTCCCAGCATCAGGCTATCTCAACTTCTCAGCCCAGCAATGCCCAAGCTATCCCTAATCCTTTACGTTCGACACAATCAGTCCCTAACCATATTCCTGTCAATGCTCAAGCTGATCCCCAGTCTTCCTCAAACTCATCGACCTCGACTCAGACGGGTGAGAAACCGATCGCATCTGTTCAAGATCGTCAAAGCACCCATTATCGTTTTTCCACGCAAGCCCCTTCAGGACAGGCTCAAACTCCTCCAGGGCCTACCAGAGCACCTGCTTCGAATCTCAGTTCTGATCCTCCCCCACCTCAGCCCACACGACCAGCGTCCCAGTTGAACTTTCAACCCCCAGTAAGGCCTTCACAATCTAGTGCCAATGCTGGAGCGCAAGTTCATCCTTCTTCAACTCGGCCCTCTCCCACCGCTCCCCTTGCAAGCACTACGTCTTCGACAGCTAAGCTTTCCATTGCCCATGAGCGAGCATCGACACAAGCTGACGTACTACTGCCCGGTGTCCATGATGATGACGGCGAAGACGGTGAATTACTACTCAAACCCGACCCGGATGCGCAAATCGACCAACTTGCCGGGGATAAAGAGGAAGCGGAAGATGGGGAGATTCCAGAGTCCCCACCTGCTCCCATCCAACAGAACGCGTTGAACCAATCACCTTCGCATCCCAACCCCACTTCCACCGTTCCGCCACTGCCTCCTTCGTCTTCCGGTGTAGTGGGACCCGCTGCTGGTCATGCGGCCCCTATTTTTCCTGCGGATATTCCCCTCCAACCTGACCCCGGAGTGAACCCGGGCCCCCCTCCTTTGTCTTCAATAACGCCACCTTTATCTACGTCTACATCCACGGTTACGGAACGTAGTAAACCCAAAGCCAAAACCCAACTTAGCCTTATGCACCTTCCACTACTTTATGACCAACAACCCAGCGGGGCTATGGTCTGTCGCTCGTGTCGGTAAGTCGTTCATCCTTTTGCTTTGGTACCCCACTTTTGTGGGCATCTCGCTAATATGAAACTTTTTTAGGACTCGAGAACCAGACAGCTACCATTTGCCCATTGCTCAGTTCCCAAAGGATGCTTCTTTTTCATTGTTGAACGACCACTATGTTAAGGAACATCCTGTAGCTTGTGAACAGACATTGAGGTTGAATGAGGGTCAGATTATGGAAATGAGGCAGAGGATGTCTGGTTGAAATTGTTTCTTAATGGTTTATCTTTTTTATTTTGCGTTGCTAACCCGCTGTCGATTTGTTTTCTTTGGACTCGCTTGCTATTTATTGACTTTTTCTATCACATCATATGTATGTTACTTTCTAGTCATGCGACAAGGTCGTGCAGGAGATAATGTATTCTCAAAGGGTTATTCAGATGGAAGTTTTCCGTTAAGGAGAGCTAGTGAGGGATACAAATTCTTAGCATTAAGAAAATAAAATAGAAGATGGAAATAAACGTGAATATTGCGAAGAGTGCTTCAATACAACTTTTCAAGTGCGGGCACCTCCTGTCCCTGTACCCTCGATTCCCAGCGCAACTTGAAGGCCTCGGGCGTGGGTGCAACTCGGACATGTACGATGTTCGCTTCCGGATGCGTAGCCGCAGCGCGAACTTTCGTAAATCTTTGGTTAAACCAGTCCAGATATACTGAATGGAAGGCCTCGACAGTCCGAACCTGTGGGAACAGCTCAATGTCAGCGGAACGAGCTGCAATCTCCCAACCGTGTTCATTATGGTAAATAGACGGCGGAAACCAAGCGGAGCGTCGTTGGTTTACGAAGATAGAAAAAGTGTGCAGACGGGGCAGGGCCGGGAAGAGAGCTTCGAGGAAGAACTCGTGGTGCGGGATGTAGTGGATATGGAGGAGTTCGAGTGAGTTCGAACACGAGAGAAGGATTCGTCGCAGGGCTGAGTAGACTTCATATTCGATGCTTGCAATTCGGGTGGGGTATTGGAGGAGGAAGGAGAGGGAGCTTTCGGAGAATGTCGACGAAGTATAGGACAATACTAGAGGGTCAGACTCGGAGGTGGGTTGCTCTTGACCCTCATTTTCCGTCTCCCATTCTTCAGGTGTCGGGTCTGAGTATTCGTAGACGTCCGAGTCATCATCGGATAATGTAGAGCCAGAGCTGGATTCGGATGTGGTGGATTCTGCATCGTCGGCCTGGTCTTCTTCAACGTTTGAGTCACTATCACTATTCGAGTCCTCATCAACGTTTGAGTCCACATCGTCCGAGTCTGGAACGTAGCTCGGATCATCTTCTTCAGAAATATCCTTATCTTCCAACCACCCCACCTCATCCTTGGGATAAGCCACATCCCAAAGGTTCGGAATGGACACAAAAAGGTTAACAACCTTTCTATGTTCTTTTGGCAGCCTTTTAAACAGTTTGTCACATAGGAGGACCTGCTCCCATCCATCCAACGCAAGGGTTATATAGCGATATGATTTTGCCAGTTCATGCATCTTCCGGCAGACCAGAGAGAGTGACTGACTGGTTGAGCCAGTGGGATCTGTTCGACACGCTAGGTCAAGGATGATGCACCAGATTTCGGTGGGTACATCTCGAGATGCACGTAGGACGCCCATGCCCATCCCTGATTCAGAATTCCCCGGGAGGGTAAATAATGAGCCTTTGTCCTGTATGGATTACGATAATACCTCTCGATGCGTTGGGTACTTACAGCTAGGGTTTTCGGTCGGTGCTATGTGCTGCCCTTTCGAGTCGACGTGGTTAGCGGACATTTAAACGCATTGTCCGGGACAATGCGTTTACATTACATAGGGGCATCAAACCCCTTTGCTCCAACGGTCAACAGTGGTCAACCGGGTGATCCCGGTCCACCTGGCAAAGTCGATACTCCATGATGCATGATGTCTTGTATATAAATGTCTGCTTGAGCCTACTTTCCCACTAGCGAGCTTTCTCATAGCACAGGATTAGACTTATAGCAAGCAGATTCAGTCGTACAGTGCGCAACGTCGCTCACCCCCATGAGAATTCTGGATAGAAGGCAGAGCTCCCCATTTCTGTCCAATGGTTGATAGTCCGAGCCCGTAATCCTACAGCTACAGTTAGTTATATTTCTATGCATCCTCTTAATGATGAATTCTCCCACTATTACGATTCCTTGGTTTACGATACAGCAACGACCGAATGCTGACTCCGGCGTGATAAATCACGTACACTGTTGAACTCGATGTGCGTATCAAGAGAGTCATTGTAAGTCGAAACCCGACCAAAATGGCGTATTTGGAGGATCATCCTCGTCGAAAAATCGCTATGTAGCGTCATCTGTACTCTGGTGGTGGCGAGCAATGGGTCATGGATGTCAGTGCGAGAGCCAATAGCCAAAGAAGGAAGCGAGCTCGCATCGAGAGAACATACACGGCGATGTGCTGGAGTTAGGTTTTCGAGACTCTTTTAGTTATACCCGACAGTGGAATAGGGTGGATAAATACCGATGCGATAACCGCGAAAACTATGTTGGCAATCGAGACACCTATTTTTCCTCAGTGCTTTTGTGCTATCAGCCACTAGAAACAGTACGCACCAACCAAAGCAGTTAAATAAGCTGTCCCATTCATGTAGAACACTTCAAGAATGGGATTGTCATAAGTGCCGTTGTGCTGTTTATAGATAAAAATCAATGTCAAGACCGTCATACCTACTCGCACAAGGTCAGTGATTGTGAGTGATAAGCCGTGAAGTATGAGATGTGATTCTTAGCGAAGCAAGGTGCGACGTACAAATTTCATTAATCAGGACAACTGCCCATGCAGCGGCCAAATAGTACCCTTCTGTGACTAGAAAGCTGCATATCATATACTCACATCCTCTCGGAGGCGCCTTGACTGAAGATTTCCGTTCAGTTGTTGAAACCCTCCGGTACGACTTATTCCCAGACGTACATCCCAAGGTTGACATCTGTTTTCCAAGCAGGGCAAGCGCGAGTGTGATAGAGACCTGCAGCGCACACAGAGATATATTATTTAGACAATTATATGGAGAATTTGACGGATAAATGAATACGTACAATGAAATGAGATGTAAGGTATATCCTCAGTCGCAATCGGCGTCCTCCAATCGTGTGGACACGTAAAAAAAGGAACGCTTATTCAAGTATAAAATCTCAGAGGTCAGTAACCCACATCTGACACCCAAGAGACTGAGAACGGATGATTCAAGCACCTTGGGCCATGACAACCGGTAGGAGGTTCAGCGCTGTTCAGAAATGGCAGTCCATGAGGATCTGAGAAGCTTCAAGCTGAGGTTAGCGTACCAGAACACAAAATCACGTATAAGCGACAACCATATTCCTAATCCCCCAAACTCGGGGGGTTATTAATCTCTTCATTTTAAATAGGAAACCACTTACCGTTGTAAGCACCGTGCTTCCTCCGACTACAGATGAGTCGAAAACACCCGAGTTAAATCATGTTACGAGCTGTTTAATTATAAGAGACTTACGGAGGATATTCATCAGGAAGGTGAGTGGTGGAATGTACCGCATGCCGAGTGAGCGTCTTCAATGGAAACCACATCAAAGTTATCTTTTGTCAAGATCCGCAACCCCATTGAAGGACATTGGGCAAGGAGGGAACTCCAATTTAGTCTATAGTCTTGGTTCAAGAACCTTTGTACAGACCTCGGCATGTATGGTTTCGAAGTAATCGAAGATCTACAGAATGATAAATCGCTGATGAGGATGCGGAGTAAAGAGACGTACCCAAAGAGAGATACATGCCACTGATTGGGATTTGTGCCATTCCAAACAGAATAAAATGGACAATCCTGAACTGTGAATGACGGAATAATGAATGGCGCTCACATTGAACGGACTGGAGGGATACCTCTTCAGTACAGGACCTGCACTTTCATATGATAACCTACCGTGAGGAGCACAACAGTCCTAAACGCCCCTGTGATGGCGTCTAGTTCATCTTCTCTAAGAGTAGCCATTTCGTTTCAGGCATGACAACTCGATATATCATTGTGAGAACAGACTTCTCAGCAGATTATATGGTATAACTAGAAGTAGGAAGCCCCCTCCAGGGGACAGAACCATAGGGATAGGGAAAACGACGGGTGGTGCGAACCGTCCTATGTCTCCCTTGGAATCCCAAATACACAATCAAGTATTTGTGTATGATTGGTTCAGTGGACAGCGACGACGTAATATGTGTGCCACACACTAAGACATCTCGGTTGGACAGTATTCTGAGATCATTGATAAGTCAAACATTGGGAAGCAACATGGTCACCTGAAGCTTCCGAATAACGTCAAATGGTGCTTCGAATGCGCTGGAAATAGCTGTTATGCCCACGTCAAGCGGAGGCCGTTCATTGCTGTGGGAAAGGCGCTCAACAGGCGGGACTCCCAAGGTCTCCTTTACAACGACTTAATCCACATCATTGCAGCTGTTAGGGACGTAAGCTCGAGTCATGTTGGGCCACTGTAGTCCATCTATAGTAGACGAGAAGTCAGTCCTTCACGCTGAAGTTCAGCACTCATCGGCACAATACTGACAGATCAGCGATCATAGCGTGGCACAATAATGATTTTGATTACCATTAGTTGTGCCTATAGTTAAGCGCCCGGGGTGTCAGCATCTCCTTGGTCTCTCCTTACTCGGAGGGCTCTAGGGTGTGCATGGATCGTAAAGAGGACCTCTTGTCTAAAGAACTAATTCCGAACTTAGAAATTGTGTCCCGGCATGGTAAAGGTTTCCCGTTCGTTACAATGATTCCCGGGTGAGCTCGCTATGTACTCATGACTGCTGTCGACATAACTCCCTCGATATCACATCCACTCGTTGAGTTCTTTGTTGAGACAAAATATCCAGAACTTATCGGTGTATATGCAGGTATGTCGGAATGTCTAGCGCCCTAGCGACACTGCAGGAGCACTTTTGAGCCAATTAGTTGGGCGCTTAATTGTGTTTATGTAAGGACCAGTACTGTAGTTGACCCGAGCCATCGTTTCTTCCTTTTTTTTACTCTTGACCACTGCTTCTAACACTATGTCTTTCTGGTTTAGAGATACTCCAAACTGAGGCACAATTGGCTTTTCTAACTGAGGAACATCAAACACCTTTTGTTTTATACCCAAACTCTCAAGCTATAGTGTCCTCATCGGGTGGAAAAGAGAGTTCTTCCGGTTCAGTTCTTGGACTCCAATTGACTGCCTCCTCTGTGACATTACCTGCAACTGATTTGGGGAGGGGAGGACTAAGAGAGGGTTATCATTATCGTTCCTCAAACTGTGCCAATTAGAGAATAGGGAAGTTGTCTGCTATCCTGGGTGCGGGGATGGATTATAATTACGTTGCAACAGGTGCAACTGCAAAAATCGCCCATGACAGATAGCAGAGCAGCCTGAGCAGGTGGGGTGTCCGATAGGCGATGGTTGGCTCAGCCAATCGGGCGCTTAACAGTTATGGAATCATCGTTATGTAATGGATGGCTAGTTCATCCGAGCGGAGCTTTAGCTCCGAGTTAATTTGCTCTTGACCGAGCACCATGTCTTCTGGTCTCCAGCTCTTCCAAACAGCGGAAAAGGCCTATTCTGAAGGGGATCTTCGGAAAGCGTTCGATTATTATCAAAAAGCGATCAAGAAAATTTAAAAAAATGTTTTAACTACCCCCTTTCCCCAGCGACCAACTGGGCTGGGAATACCAGACGATATGCCTACTGAAACGCTGGCGATGGCTTTTCGCAATTTCAATGGGTTCTTCCGTGATCATAATCTGAATTACACCAAAGGTACGTCTAGCTGGTTAGAAATAGGATTGCGAATTGTTGGAGCTGAATAGCTTGATGGTCAGCCACGTCTCCGGATGCATTCAAGTTTCTCTCAAGCTTTCGTCCAAGCAGCGGACAGTCCTTTCGTCGCTTCGTCAGTGACAGAGCTAAATTTCTCTTGGAATGCCTCCAAATTAGTGCCTCGTTGACCCTCGGCATTCTCGCTTGGGAAACAGATGATCGCGCTACTGCCTACAAGCGATATCAGGAAGCTCTAGAGCTCGCCGATACGGGCCCATTGATCAGCTCTCCCGATCCTTCTCCGGGCCTTGAACTCTGGGTCTCAGAAGATCTCCAACACATTCAGGAGAACCTCGAAGAGCTTGCCAGGATCGATGCTCTCAACGCTAGTAGGCAAGAGTCGCTCGGCTTGGAAGGTGGCAACCTTCGAAGGGAAATAGTCAAGATTCCTCATGTTAAGTTTGATCCTAGGGCTGGAAGCGTGCCAGTCACTCAACACTCTATTATGAGCGCCACTGACGCCTGCGGAAACTGCAAAAAGCGCGGCATTAGACTTTTGCATTGTAGCAAATGTATGGAGATAGCTTGTATGTTCCGTTACTATCTCCCACTCGCTTGGGAGTTGTATTTAATGGGAAAAATCTACAAACTCGTTGCTGATACTCTCTCGAAGACGAACGTCTGTTGTACCGTATGAGTCTGTTGTACCGTATGATAATGGGATACCTGGCTTTTCATTTCATGCTCTCTGATTATTACTGTTCCAAACTATTCCTAGTACATAATTGAAACGCCCATTTTCCACCTTCCTTTGATGGCAGGTTTCGAATACGAGTGAGTCACTCTCCTCGGAGACGCCCCTGAACAACTCAGGCCATGTCGGAATCCGTCAACTCGGTATGATGTGATCAAATCCGATAAAAGGTCCAAGGCATGGATGACTCGTCTTTCTTCGCTCCATCTATCTCCATTCTGAAGGGGCATATATCCTCCTGAACAAGGCAGAACAACCCCGCCTGATACCCACGGAGGTCACTATCACTACATCCGCTTGAAAGGTCAGCAGGTCCATCAAGGGGTTTGTCGAAAATATCACATTCATAAATGACAAGGCCGGTACAATGTGTCCCCAATATCCGTTTTACCTCTCTTAGGCCCTCTTTGTCCTGGTTTACGACGCCCAAACCTTCAAGAGTAACTCTACTACGAGCCTACAAGATGTCTAATTTGAGTTCAACTGCTTCTTCTGCTACGAGGCCCCCTGTGCCACGTCCATCGGCTAGTTTGGTGATCGTGAACCACCGGAACGAGGTGTTGCTAGTTCAGCGGAATCCGAAGGCCACTGCGTTTGGAGGGATGCACGTACGTGGATATTCCCTGCTAGCTAGAGTATGAGCTTGATACGAGCGACAACAGGTCTTCCCCGGCGGAAACTTCGACAAGAAGCAAGACAAGTCGCTGGCTATAACCGCCATTCGCGAGACCTTCGAGGAATCCGGCTTCTTGTTAGCGTCCCCTGCGACTAGAGCCTCGACATCACTGCCGGAACTACCGGAAGCGGTATTGGACGAAGCCCGGTTTGCTATTCATCGGCAGGAGAAAGCTTTCGAAACGTTCTTGTCCGAGAATGACCTCAAACCTGATACAGAATCTCTCTTGCCTTTCACCAAGTGGATAACCCCTGTTGGTCCTCCCAAGTGCGTCACACCTTTAATTAGCTCTCGGGTTTGCATCGTATATCAACATCGACGAATTTAGACGGTTCGAAACACAGTTTTACGTGACCTTTCTGCCGTTTTCGTCGGCTTCGGGATTCTCATCAGGAGAAAAACACGAAAGACTGCCTACTCCAGGTATGTTTCCGCTTTTAGCGAGCTGACCCTATCTCACTGGATTGAAACCTTGGTAATCGTACTCGTCGCGATAGACGGAGGCCAAGAGGTCATAGCAGCCCGATTCATCCATCCGTCTGAGGCTATCGCCGAATCTAAAGCCGGGAAAATGGCCTTCATGCCACCGCAGTTCTACATTCTTTCCACTCTCTCGGAAATCTTGACCGGATCTTCGGCCACCCCGGAGCAGCGCTCGAAGGTCCAAGCCCTTTCCGCTGGGGATTTCGGGCGGATGGTCATCAACCCTCGAGGGGCCGGTAAAGACCAGGAGGGGCGAGTCGTTTTGACGTACGAAGGCGATGAGTTGAGGGGCGGATCGAAAGGGAAGTTGCATAGGGCGTATCTTAAGACGCGGAAAGGCGTAAGTTGATAACTTGCTTATTGTTAACGTGGCTAATTGAGATAAATTGGATAGATGTCCACTGAGATAACGTTGGCAAGGAACTTTGATATCTTTACTGACATCGAGCCAGCGGCGTTGGCCAGTGCTAAGGCACCTGTTACGAGGGCGAAACTCTGATAAATAAGAGCCTGTTAGAGATTTGAATATTTATTTATGTTCTGTTAATGTACATAAACTCCTGTTCGGCTAATGTACAGTAGACCTGGAATTCAGTTTGCAAATGAGGAGTAGATATGGCATCAATAATAGAGATAATGTGACAGCGTGACAGTGAAGGCACCGTGACTGCTACTTTCTTTTGGGTTTCTTGAACTTTGGTTTGGTGAGAGGGGGTCTGCTCGAAGAATTCCTTCCAATAGATTGGAGAGGCTGTGGGTAAGTGAAGACACTGGGCGACGGTGGAGAATGCTGTTGCTCTTCGACTTGAGGTTGAGGTTGAGCTCGAGCTTGAGATCGCCAATTTGGATCGGAGAGAGTGGCCAGGTCTTCACCAGAGCTCTGACGGCGAGCTCGAGGTCGGTTTTGCTTGGGTCTGGAGCAATGGACGTATAGTTCCTTCCATAGCACATCGTTCAGGCTGTTCAAAACTTCAATGCTAACACCGACGCGCGGAGGTGACCACGGGAAGAGTATGCCGTGTGTTCCGGGCAAGGACACCGTGCCTTGGAGGCATTCTCCGAGCCAGTGACAGCACCAGCAACATTTCTTGCCTACGCCTATGGATATTGGGTAAGCCAGATTGGGGTCTTCAAGCTGTATATACGATTCGGATATCAGCCATATCCAACCAGAGAAACTATGAAATCGCCGCACCTGTGCCTTAAAGTCATCGTCAGTAACAGATATAGTGGCATTATAGTTGGATAGATCGGTGTGGCGATAGTACCGTAATATGCTCATCAGCGTCGTCTCTGCATGAACCGTACCCAGGTACTCCGCGCAGTGCCACTGTCCGATATTGCTCTTGGTGGATCGTTGTTCTTTGGTGGAAGTATTCCTTCTTTGGACTTCTACAGTCTCATCATGGACATCTTCAATTGGCTGTCGGTATTGTGAGAGCCTTTCGTGAATTTCGTCCTTCGAATAAAGCGAGTGTTTCTGGAAGGACACGTCGACCACACCGAACTGGATCTCCTTATTGAGTTCAGATATGTTTGGCACGCCAGAGCTTAGCGCCCAAACAGCCGTGTGCCATGCCAAGATCTTCTTGAGCCATCCATGGATTTGTGTGACTGGTTCTTCGTCATCGTCACCTGGGCTTTCTGTCAGTAAAGTAATTGAACGTTGCGAGGTATCCTTAACGTTACCGTTCTTGGAGTTCTCCAGCTCTCTATTTAGCAACTCCCCCATTGAGGTGTCGTTCAAAAGGGCTGTTAACAAACGCTCTTGATCCATACCATGGAGGAACATGCATGCGTTATGAAGTCGGTCCAGCCAACCAGTAGCGATGTCCGACTTCGACTCTAGGATGATCGTGTCAATGGCGTCGAGCAGCATTCGGAAGAGGTTAACGTATGTCTTGAGCGTAGTTGGCGAAAATTCCCAATACCCGTCACTGTTCGGCTGCAGCCCGCACAAAGTCTCCGCATCTATGGCGGTTAGCCCTTGTAGTTCAATGAGCCGGGACTCCAGTTCAAGGTCCGAGGATGTAGAGGCCCATGTTCTCAAGGACTCGTAGAATTTGAACGAACGATCGCCTGCCCGACGCCACAATACCGAATGACGGTCGAACCTGTCGATGAATTTATAAACGCTTCTTCGGAGTGCGAACAAGTACAAAGGCTCCAGGTTGGAAGCAGTCTGTTCTCCTCTGGCCTGAAACACGTTCAGGATATCTTCCAGCCTTTGAGCTAACGGTATTGGATGATCAATTTGCCTGCGAGTGATAGATTACACAAAGGGGAATGATCGATCAAGAGCATTACTCACTCTCCGTTAGCCCTTTCTAGTATCTCGGCAGCAGAGGGCGGTGATTTGCTCATACGATGGACAGAGATCCTGACAGAGTTCGGTGGGTGTGGCCCCGACGCTTCAGTACAACGAGGATTCTGCGCGACGAGCAGCGCCTTCGGAAGATCAGGATTTCCGGGGTCAAATGTCCCAGTTACGGCGACGACCCTTTTGGCATCCTTGTCTGTCTTATCCCCAGATGTCAACAGAGTGGAGAGATGTCGCAGAATTGGGGGGATGTTGTCCTTAATATCCTCCAGCGCGATGGCGCTGCCATAGTAGTTGCCTTTGGAGAGCAAGGTTGTCACTGTCTGGATGCTTCGTTCAAGAGCATCGAAGTCTACAGGTATAGGGCTTGTAGACATTGTCCGCGATGCAACAGATAATGCTGTAGATCCGCCAACAATTGAGTGCGAAACCAGGTTACCTCGATTCCTGCAGCCTGTGGCACTTGTTTATGTTTGCTTGGCCGTGTGAGCGGGGAGGCGGAGATTTAGCCACTCTGCAGTGCATCCAGGGGTGCAGCGAAAGGGTGAAGATAACGCGTCGAGAATACGTGTTGAATGGCAGGTAATCACAATTAGGGCTAGTGTTTTGTTCAGCAAGCATTTGAGCCATTGGCACTGGGCGCAACAATTTGATGGCTAACATCATAACTTCACTATCGAAGGCACAATGGCGAACGCGTGCAAGCTCTCCTTTTATTCTCCTTCTAATCATATACAGAGTGATTGGGGGCCAAATAATGTAGCCTATTCAATCAGAAGGAAATCATATCCAAGCACTTGTCATGAGACTACTAGAATATCCGGTTTTCCGATTAAACTGGCAGGATTAGCGTGCAGATCCGTTTACTTTAAATGGTGATATATTTGACTGAAATTGAAAATACTATCTACGGACTTCTGGGACAGGTTCTAACTCCTAGGTGGAAAACTCCTACCGGGCACACTGAGACGAACTCCACCTTTTCGCCTTACCATTCGAAATTCGATCCCTTGGTGTATGCCACCCTTGTTGGCCGGCTGTCCGGAGGATGATGGGGACGGTCTACGGAGGGTAGCCGGGAGCTCCTAAGTGCCATAAATGGTAAGTCCCGTGGCCGACCATGCATTGTCAGTCATGCTGTGCTGTGGCCCGTGCAAGACCCGTGGCTCAGCAGTAGCACTTTACACCGAACTACGACAAAGGGTTTATAGCCACCACAGCAGCCGCTACTTAACCCAATAACGGGGGCTGATTTCCAGCAAGAACCATCGATGGATGTGAACTTGACCTTCGATGAGATAGAACAGCGAATCCAGTCGCTGACGACCCTGCTCTCGAAGCTGGATCGTCGGCGGGTTGGGACTCCTGACGACCTCTATATCCCTGAATTCCTCCAGGACCTTGCTACTCTCTTCACCTGTGACGAGAGAGTAGCTGTGACCGGGACATTCACATCCACCGATGGGGACATCTTGGTGGCAAAAGAAACACACCCGACGCCTTCCAATGAACACAATATAGGCCTTCAACGAGTGGAGGTTGCCACAGATGGTGACCCCACGGACACGTATCTCACGTACCAGCGTTCTGAGTACGCATTCTATCCATTTCATTGAATATTTGGCTGACACTGGGACAGTATACCCTTGAATAAACGAATCTCGTGGATCTGGCGAGCACTTTCGCAGACAGACTTCACGGATCCAGAAAAGGTCTCCGAGCTCAATCGGCTCGTCCTAGCAATGAGCTTTGAGCAATTGTGCCGACGGTTTGCGTCCCACGAACTGATTTTTCCTATTCCGAACTTCGGTGAGGCTTTTTACCACCTCATTTGGGACTGGGAACCCTCGATGGACGACACCGTGCCAAGGCGCGAGGTTAAAGATCATGTTCATCCCGGGCTCAGCCACGACATGTTCCGCAAAGGAGAATGGGAGTTTGGCACCCATAATCTGCAGCAATGGTCTCGTCTGCTCTCGAAGACATTGGGAGCTCTGGATGCGGCTTTTGAGCCCGTCGATGAAGATGGTCATTCACGAAAACGACAGGACCGCATGTTACCGTCGAATGGCCGAATCAAACATATTAACGACTGCTGCGAAGCTCTGCATGTCATGATCCGACAAGGGATAGTCAAATCACTCCTCCTCGAAACCTCACTGGGCGCATATATCGATGAGAGGCTGAAGCCGTGCTGTACCTCCGTTACGACCGCTCGACACCATCCAGATGGCGATACCGTCACCATCGGTGAGTCAAGTCGAGCCATCCGGAATCACAATGACCCTTACCTATTCGCAGATATTCAGATGCAGAAAGGAGAACGCCGAGTACACCAAGTACTCCGATACCTTGAAGGTATTGTCTCTTGGCATGAAGCGACGTACAATCTCCGCAAACGGTCGAAGCTTCTTCGACGATATGATCCGACCGCAATCAACGTCTGTATCGTCGAGCAGACAGTCGAGAGCCACCCACTCCTTCCTCTATCTTCCCTGTGCAAACTCCTAGGCGAGAAAAAATCCTCAGGCTCGTCCTTGCCGGATGCGAAGGCAGTGGAGCGATTGTTGCAACCGTTCTATAGTGATGAAGAGGAATTCCAGGGCAGTGTGCATCCTGAGGCGACGTTACTGGGACTCATCACCCACTATAACACTCACCCCACGAATTACGATGTTGATATCAGCAAGGAGGATTCGAGCACGCTGTCCCTGATGTTAGAAGAAGTACGTGTTCAGTCAGTCATGCCCCCGTTCGCGTACTAACTCCTTGTAGAGAGACAAGTTCATCGCACTCGGCGTAAACAACCAGTGCTGCTACTGCTGCCATATGATTGGGCGACACGAAGAGGAGGATACCATCGACGCTTTCCCGGGAACCCACGGTATCATAGTCCCTTGGACTCCCCCTCGTGTCGGTGTCAAGCTCTCAGTCTTGAGAGATCTCGAGAAACGGTTGCTGAGACAGCTAGAATCGGTTGTTCGCGATCTTAAGGACGTGGTCTCTGGGTCGTTCTCGAAGAATGGTCAGCCACCAGTTGTCCTTGACGATATCCTCCTTCAGTGTCAGTCGCATTCCCCGCATGATACCATGTCCCTTCACCATATGGTATCCTCCCTACCAAGTTTCCGAGACCCTAGCCATACTTTCAGCGGTGGGGCGGCCCCTTACAGCAGAAACGTCGTACCCGGCGGCGTTTCGTTGTCCCACAGTACCCCGGCGAGCCCAGCTCAACCAAGACCACGAGATTTCTTTCCTGATGAAGATGACTTGGAAGCCTACTCCGACTCTGAGATCTTCGAAGGCGATACGAATCCCCGCGTGAAGCGTCGGCCTTTCATTCCGAGTAATCCATCTCCGTTTGTGAAGACGGCATACCAACGCCGTTCGAGGCAGTCCAGTGTATGCTCGGTAGAGAGTCGACTTGAACAACTCATACTCGAGCCATGGCATGTACATAGCTATGCCTCACCGAACACATGAGGATATGTATGTCGTGATAACAATAAGGAGTAGTGTTTCGCAGCATATTACTCCTTATTGTTTCCGCGACATACATATTCTCGTGTGTTCATTTTACAGCTTATTTACCTCAACTTTAGGAAATACATGAAAATGTACCTACGACAGTCACAGTGGCTGATGGCCGTTGTGACTGTCGCAGGCACACTTTCGTGTTTCTTGTCTCTTTTCGAACCTATGCGCTCCTCGTTTTCAAGTAACACCATGCCCGGCAATTGTACGACTTCCCCCTTTTGTAACACCATTATGACGGATTAATGGCTATATGTATATTATTGGCACTGATCACAGCGGGCACTGTGTCCGATGAGGGAGAGCACGAGGATACCACCTGTCCAACGAAGGTGACGGTCTATTTTTATGTTATCCTTTTTCACTCCTTCGCTTGTCCTCTTCATTTCCCATGATTCTTGATTGTACATCATAAGATATCCCTCGATGGGTCTTTCTGTTTCGTCTTTACATTGGCTCGGTGCCCTCGCCAGTAGTCCCGATCTCCAGTGGAGTTGGTGTCTGGATCGTTATGTTGAGGAAAGCCGATTTTCTCTTCTACTGCCTAGTCGCGAGTCTACTTCACCGCCGTCAAGGAATGAATTGAGGTCAACGATATGTAATGAACTCCCAGGTTCATTATTCGCTCTAGTAGCGTTTCATATAACTATTGCTGA
Organism: Coprinopsis strossmayeri; assembly: GCA_900156845.1. NCBI lineage: Eukaryota > Fungi > Basidiomycota > Agaricomycetes > Agaricales > Psathyrellaceae > Coprinopsis > Coprinopsis strossmayeri. The sequence goes on from FTPT01000217.1 coordinate 47,682, forward strand.
TACTGATGCTGTTACGGAGCGCAGTTGATAGTAACACAGGCAGAAGCCCCACACAACGTGTCCCCCACCCCACCTTCCGCCCTCCTACCATACCTCTAAGTACATGCCTCATTTCAGCGACTTTGAGTCAGTAGGACACGTCCAATATGAAAGGTTAAGGCATATGCTCAATGCGTGTTATTATATTTTCTTATTTCTCGGATAGGCTGAAATACTATACGCAGTTTTGTAGCATTGGTGAGTGGGTCTCTGGAGCGGATAGTACATGCGCGAGCTTCGTTGCTAACCACACCCTTCAGCGATGGTATACTACGACTACTTCATAACATTGCCCGACGAAATCAACTACATCTGGAGGAGCCGCTGGAGATTATCAACGCTCTTTTACATATTCTGCCGTTATTCGCTCATTGCCAATCCCCTCTACTTACTAGCCCTTGCGCAAAGATCCACTGGCTTAAAGGTGCGTGAATTGCACCGAGTCCCTACCATTTCACTGCTGATCCAAGGCTGTCCATTGACCAGTTAGTAAAGCAGGAAGGACTGCGCGCAAGATATGACTGACAGACCTTTTTTCTGCTAGCTGCGACACAGGCTACAGGGTTGCAGGTGTCCTCAGTATCTTTGGACATGTCGGTGTAATAGGTTTGTCCTTTACCAACTTTCGCCTATCCAACTATTGCTGAAGGTATCCCGGGTGAATAAAGCCGTCTGGGGATTGAGAACGTCCGCCATATATGACAGAAACCGATACGTATCTGGGTTATGCGGCCTCGTGGGTAGCGGTGCCATCATCCTCCTCGTGGTATGATGCACAGTTCTCATACGGTATATACTGGTAGCTTACGAGGCACAACAGGTACGGGCACCTTTCCACACTTGTTCGGGACTTGTCCGAATACAAGGGTACGTTCTATCCTAGATTTGCAGCTCTGCACCAACCACTACCATGGTCTAATCGTCTCTACGAACTCTTAAAAACCTGGCTTTGTGACTTAGTCGTACGTTCAGTTTCCTCCGTTAATCCGACGCTTCAATTCATCCTGGTGTGATATTCCAAGTTCGCGGGGCAATTTCTGCGTTGATGTTATTCTTTGATATTATAACCTTTATGCTTGGTAGCGCTCGGACGTATCGGGCAATACGGGATGAATCAAAGTTTTGGCGGAATCCCCGAGCTTCTTTACATTACGTTGTATTTTCTCAAGGTGCGTCTATTATTTGCTGAGACAGCACAGTTCAAGGAACACCGCAATAGGGCTATTGTATATAGGGTATGTAGATGTTAGATTGTGCAATATTCCGGGTTAAGGCCTGACCTTCCTCCAGTCCCGTCTTTGCACTTTCCATATTGTCCTTGACTTTGGTCTTTGTGCGTGAACTCCGTCTCCATTCTATACAAGACCCCTTTATTAACTCATTGCCATGTGCGGTTAAAAGATTGGCCCTCCGTTGAGTCCGTTCACGGGATGGCTCAACGCATTCAAACTTCCGTAAGCATCAACTTAGGCCTTAAACATCTTTAGACTAATCCATGTAAACAGACTCTCTGGTGTCCTTACCGCTCGATTTCTTTTGAAGCTTCGGATCTGCGATGCCCAGAAGAGAGGGCATTCAGATCTAGACGTCTCAAGTATCAGATTCAATCAGCATCCAGAGGACCTCGACGCCTTTGATGGAGATGAGAATGAGCCAGGCAACAATAGTGGCTACTTTCCGAGTCCTCATCGGAACAGTCAAGTACAAAATTCTTTGGCTTCGCACATTTCAGTGCTAGACGAACTAGGCGCCGATATCATACCCACCCGAAGTGACATATACGAATTGGAGACCTTCAAAAGTCAGACTCGTGAAGTTGACGAGGGGAAGAGACTTGCCAGAAGCTCGGAGCAATCTATTAAAGGAAAAGAAAAGGCCGTAGAAGAGGAAGATAATGATGAAATGCATGACTCGGGGGTGGTCGCTTAGTAGGCTATACATGCATCTCTTTCTATTAGTGTTTTGCTAATGAGGGGTATCGCTAGTACTGGTCGCCTGGAAGTACAATCTTCTGACCTCCTATCTCTGATAGCGAGTCCATCCTCGGGGATTCGTAGCAGAGTTAAACAAACAGAATCGCCCTCAGTCGGCATCAGTCGTCCTCATGCGGCTGTCCATTTGTGACTGCTTATGGCTACAGAAGCGTGAGGTATAGTGGAAGGAATACTCAGACTATCTCAGTATTGACCCGTTCCATGCTATACGTAATTTTAGTTTGAATGAGCATAGGTAGCCATTGCGCCTACTAACTGACCAGTCCGACATCAAATTTATATTGTCATGACATTTTCCTGATCTGCCCCGTAAGATAAAGGGTATCTCAATAAGATAGAGGCCTCATGAACTGGAGTATTCGCCCGATTGACGCCAGAGGTGACGATTTAAGGGATGCCGCCGATTCGGATCTTTTCATCGTATTGACACCGACCAGCGGTCCACGGTCCGCGGTCCACAGTGCTGTTGGTAGGTATTTGCGAGCCTCGTGGTCGCCGTCGAGGTATCGATGGACTTGCCTGTCCCGCTCCTTCCCCATCGCCTTCGTATATCGGAGACCGGACTTCGCAACGATACATAGTTGTGAGTAGCCACACCGAAATTGAAGTCGACTAACAGTAACGATCGGCCATCCAGGCTTGAATCGCGGCTTCTTCGACGATTCAGTGAGGCTTTTTGGATGAGCTATATGATGGACCCTAATCCCAATCTCGAAAGGAGGGGATCCATACATATGGAGAATTATGTAAATTCATTGAGTAACGCGACGAGGCAGTCGACCAACAGTCGCAACATCCAGCATGGCTCGAATTCGGTGGATCAGGTATGTTTGCCTTTGATAAAGCTCCGAGTCCGTTTTGATGATTTTTGCTGAACCACGCCCACTGAAGGAGAGGGAACAGTTCGCGGAAGAATACAAGAAGACCGTTACGATCATATTCTGGTACAAGGCTCGTATTCAAAGGCTTTCTATCTCGGCTTTGCTTAATATTATCTCCAATCGATAGGTCAATGCGGAACCTCTCCGTATTCAGCAGGCAGTGCCTTCGTTCCCCTACTTCCAGCTTTCGCGGCTGGGGTCCCTGATATCCGATCTTGGGCTGGACTCGAGCTCCTATATTGATACCTACAATGCCGCGTCTTCGCAGTGGGAACAACATACCACGATGACCGTACGCATGGTGGACACGCAGCAACGTCTACTCTACCGAATGCGTAAATCTCTCTTTGAAGGTCTTAGAGAAGAGGACTCCCTAGGCCTTCGCGAAGAGGTCCAGCTCCAGAACCACTACACTCAGTTGGACAACATCTCTAACCAGGTCAATAACCGAACATCCGTCTCTGCAGGACAGAAGCGGTATGCGACAGACTCACTCGACTCATCACATCCTTCCAAGGTCCATATCCCCAACGGATATTATACCAATCAACTCGACTCGTCCTCACCTTCTCTTCAACAGCCTGCGAACCTTCCTACCCCACCACCAACGAACGACTCTATCGCCCAGCCCTCTTCTTCGAATGATTCCGACTATATCTACCGTCAGCAACAGCAGACTTACTACAACGCCCCCACTAATCCCCCTCCTTCTGTTCTCCCGTCTTATCTTACAGATCCTAAAGCGGCGACACCTCCCATTCCTTATCATCCCCATCCTCCCCTCAAGAGGTGGCCTAACGATTATACGGTCTGCGAGCTGACGGTAGGCTTCAACGCGATGGACACCTTGGTCGCCCAGTCACCGTCTGGAGCTAACATGACGCAGAAGGTTGCCTTTGAGCGAGTCTTCGGGAGCCGATATGTAAAGAGTACCGTCTGTCGACACAGGGCGATCTGGAAGAAGGCGGATTCGGTGCTTAGGCAACAGTTTGAAGCGCTGGGGTCTGATGATCGTGCTTGCTGGGGTGAGTTCGTGAGGAGAGTCGAAGGTCGACCATCTGGCAAGGCGGGAACCAATGATCCACCACCCACCCAAGGAATGATCGACTACAGCCAGCCCTCAAACCCGAGTGGAAGCAATAGTGGGCCGTCGCCGGAAGACCAGATGCCTACTCAAGGTATGAACGAGTCTGTCTATCTTGTCCTCTTCGGGACTGATTCTATGGGTATCGGCAGCGAATATTCAGCAGACGATGCAGGCCAACGGAGCGATCAGCAATCAGAGTATGTTTCTTTTAAAGTCGCATGCGTACTGAGATAGGCGTATGACCTGACAGTGGCACCTTTCTCCCTTCGTTCAGATCTCAATCTTTATGATGGCTCATTAACTTCTCAACACATGCCATCTTCTTCGCGTACATAGTCCCTGATACTTCACCTCGTTGTAGTATACCATAAACATTCCATTGTACTATATGTCTCATTGTACTATATGTCGCATTGTACTATATGTCGCACTGCAATTATCCTTTCATTGCCTGTCACTTCACTGTTTTTGAAGTTGCAACCTGTCATTGTATGGCTTGGGCGATTAGAATGCGAAGGCAATGGCAGCCTTTTGGGAAATGGAATTCGTCAGATCAAACGTTGATTATTATAGACTATCTTCACAGGTGTCAGCTCGTACGAATTAGAACAGTAGGAATTATTAAACTTGAAAACGATGTGTTTAAGAGGAAATTCAAATGAATGAAGGTGGAAGTGAAGTCACAGGGCGCTCGAATAGCTGGAAGAATTCACGCCAGGACGCAGTGTGACTTGTGGGACCTGAAGAAGCGCAGGTCAACCGAGATCAGAGCAACGAATAAAAAGAGTAACGCACTTCCAATCGGCACGTTGGCATTCAACGCCGCAATCTACCGTATTTGTAAGCCTTCCGCGAAGATACCCGGGAAACAGAAACTTACAAGCTCGGTTCTTACACTTGCTACAGCGCATAAGCTTAACGGCACGAACTCCACAGTTGCCGCAGGAGTCAGTGGCAACCATGATAGATTCTTGGATAACTGGTTTGTTCCCGGCCCTAGCGTCGATCTTGACTTGTGGGAGTTCCACTGTTTCCCGCCGAAGATGACCACCTTCCAAGCCAAACGACTCTTGCACACTCGCATTGAAGGCATCGGTCTGGGCGAGAATCGCAAGGTTCTCGCGCGTTTGTTTAAGGTCTTCCGAGATCCAGCGTTCAAGTCCTAGAGAAGGATTGGGAGAGCTGAACAATGGATCCGTAGCAGCGAGGTCCAGAGCTTCCTTGTATCGTTTCGCGGCAGTAGCGCGATCATTCGTGTCCCAAGCCAGAATTCCTAGGGTCAACAACGCACTGATTTGGAGGCATTTCAAGAGGAATCTGGCCCTGTGTCACTGACAAAACGAGGGAATTCGTGGCCGCTGTCCGGTCGGAAGCTCGACAGGAACTTGTAGGCGTCCGGAGACGTGGCTGACCGTCCGAGTCAAGTCGTTCAGCATCGTACTCCATTTTTCAGCCAAAGACAGGCGTACCTTTGGTGAAATTCATATTAGGATCCCTAAAGAACCCACTAAAGTTTCGAAAAGCCATCGCCAGTGTTTCAGTAGGCATATCGTCTGGTATACCTGGCCCAGTTGGTCGTTGGGGAAATGGGGTAGTCAAAACATTCTCGTTCTTTATGATTTTCTTGATAGCTTTCTGGTAATAATCGAAAGCTTTTTGATGATCTCCGGCATAATAGGCCATTTCGCCCGTTCGGAAGAGCTGTAAACCGGAAGACATAGGGTTCAGTTGTGGTGGTCAAGAGCAAACTTGGAGAAACGGACTGAAAACCGATGAACTATTTTGAATGTATTATGTAAGCAAAATTAAGCGCCCAATTGTTGGTCTCAAGTTGCTCCGGCCCCAGGCAGCCTGGTTTTCCATTAATATTATGGCCTTAGATAATGCAGAGCTGAAGATTACTGGCAGGTCCAAAGAGTTTGTGTATGTAGCAGAGGCAGCACGACTATGATATAGCGAGGGGTGAATACTATGTTGTTCGGCTCACAAATAAACTTCATTTTCTTCAATGGCCTAACTTACGTACTTACTCAGATTTCTAGAATACGAGGTCAGATAATCAGATTTAGGGGCCCTTTACTATGACGTCCCTGCTGCATAGATATGTACTTCATCCAGGGGCCAGATACATACATAGCAAATACATAGGGGTCTTAGCGGCGGCACCTGCCGTGATGCCATCCCATTGATCAGAAGGCCCGCGAACAAATTTCGAAGTTGAAAAAATTCCGGAAGTTGCCTTCCACCAACCTCGCCCGCTTGGGGCGACCGCTTCCCAGTCATGTTACCCCCTGAAATCATAGGAATAATTGCAAAGCATGTCACGGATGGAGGTTCGACTACCCGATGTCGAGCCATCTTATCATGCCGAGAGGTTTGCAAGGCCTTTGCAGTGGAATTCCGGCGCTACGTCTTCGATGCGCTACGCATCAACGATATATTTCTCGGGGATGATCCTGGAAAGCTCGAACGCATAGCAAGAAAGTATCAGCTCCTACGCGACAAACCAGAATATGCTGCTCTAGTACAAGAGGTCACAATCGCAATGCCAAATTCCACCTCCGTCCTTGCAACGAATCGAAATATCCCCCTTCTGTTGGACCTGCTGCCCTCAGTGTCTTCGGTATTCCTGGGTACTCCGCTTCCAAGTAATACTCAGGACTTGGACTTTTCATCACTCCCAGAGCTGCTTCGGAAGTCTATTCTTCGCCTCTGTGCTCTACCATCCATCAGCGTCCTCAAGTTCGATGGATGTGCCCAATTGCCGCCATCTCTATTCCTCAAGGCCTTTAGCCTTCAACATCTAACGCTGGCCACGGCAGGGGTTTTGACACCTACTGAGGAAGAGGGTGCCTATGACCCGTCGTCGTTCGCGCAAAACTTCCATCTTTCCTTTCGAGGCACGCTCCCCGTTGCACCTCCTATCTCTTCGTTCCTGGCCAGGGTCAGAAAAGTCACAGGAATTGCCGGTGTGAAGCTAGGAAACAGCAGGCAAAACCTTCTTGCCATTTCCCAATCCGCTTCGCAATCTTTGTATCTCCAACATCTCGACCTTTATTTCTTCAGTAGGTTTTGCGCTATCATCTAATGTTGTCCTGATAAATCGAAATTTGTAGATGATCATATCATGGATAACGACTTCAACTTTCCGTCCGGAGGGCTCGTTCTTTCCTCCGCCAAACATCTCGAATGTCTGCTACTGACCTTCAGATTGTTAAGTCTGGGATCAACCGCCCGATTTGGTCTCGACGTAGTCTCCACCATGCCCAGCTCGAAAGCCTCACTGAAGACCTTTGAGCTCCATGTTCGAGACTTAGGTTATCCGGCCTTTTCCGTCCCGGAGACAGTCTCAGACTGGAAGCGACTCATGGCGCTTTTGTCGGATAAGAATCGCTTCCCTTCATTGACCAGCGTGAAGCTCAAGGTGGCCTACAAGCCTAGGGATGATGTGGAAAAAGGAGAGGACGCACGGAGATCGGTGGTGGAGATGTTTTCTAGCGGCAACAAGCTATTTAAAGTCATAGCTGAGCTTGAAGAGCCCGGCCCTCTTGATCGTGTTGCCATACCCTTCTAAATGTTTTTCCAAATCCCCCACCTTTTCCCTCGCTATTTCGATTTCTGAATCGACCGGTATACCCCTACAGTATTGAATGTTTAGATCTATACCGTAACTGTACATCCCTGCAACCGTTACATTCAAGTTCGAAATCTAGTATCCCCCACACGCAGCATCAACTAAACTAGTATACTACAAAGTAGACTCCAACTTGAGTCACGGTTGGTGCACCTTTGACACCTGTTAATAATTTGGTTGTAGGTGACGTCCCAGACAAGCCAGTCAATGGGACTCCAAGGACTGGCCCTAAGGACCTTTCTTTTCCACCCGGTGAAGACAGAAGCCAGCCGTCTCGATTCTTTATTCCTCTGTGAGTGGTACCACGTTTCCGACCGTATCCGACGAAATTCAAACATGTGAACAGAGAGAATCCGTATACAACATCGGGAGGTTGCACTTGGCAAGATAGAAAGTTCGTGGTCGGACTCGGAATGTAGGTGGAAAGATGAAAAGCGATACGAGTTCTCTAGGCGTTTATAAGTACTCCATAACATTAAAGAGGGCCCTGCCTTTGATTCGAAGGACGGCCTAGTGCCCTCAGCGAGGCTAAGCCTGCATTACCCGACGGCCATATGCGTGGGCGCTTCTTGAAGCCGACCTCTGGATGCATGCTTAGTCAGAGATCTATTCCCACACTTATCCGCCAGTGGTTCAAGAGAGAAACTAATACAAGCATCATGTATAAGCTCTATAGGCCTGCCTGACGGAGTAGTCGGAAGCTGCCTGCGTACCGTATCGTATGATCAGACTGGCTGGAACCCTATCGAGATACCTAACGCAAACTTAACGGACGTGATATAGATCGCGTCGCTGGGCAATCCCTGGGAAGAGATTATAGTCGCACACCTCGGCCACAGCATTGAACTGCCCTTAGCCTGCCGTGGGCATAACAGATACTATCGCAGGTACAATTCAATACATCGAAGCACAATTCACTGTTGCTCGGAAGCTTCGGGTGACAACGTTGCTTCTCGACATTGACTTATCAATGATTTCAGAATACGCGAATCCAGGTGAGTCCGAAGAGAACCGTACATCAGGTACAGCAAGAACTTGATGATATAGATTTGGGTGGACATGACCAACTATGATCAACATCTTCGGTATGTTACAGAAGTTCTTGGCCTCTTTTTATTAAGACCTGCCAGTGGGAGGGTGGCATAAGAGCGCTATAGCGGCTTTTACATCCCACACGACCCACCCCCACCCCCTCTCACTGCTCTGTCACCCCTGGAGGGCCCTATTCATACAAAAGGTCTCGAAACATAGCTTCTCATACTAAATTTGGGCTCACTTTTATACAGTCAGAAGCACCTGGACATCCGCATCATACTACGTCGAGATTCCAAGTCCTACATATTCAGAAATGGCTAATCTCCGAGAAGACGAGAGAAAAGCCATAGAAGAGGCATTAAAAACGTTCCCATTTTTTATGGTGAGCTTTCTGTTCCACCTTTCGATCCAACGAGGGAAACTAAATGTCACGCTTGGCGGCCCATCAAGTCCGTTCATCGTGAGTATTGCGACTGTAACTTCACTTTGCAGTTTATGATTGTTAATAATCTTGCTTCAGTGGCTTGTATAACCCTTTGGGTACGCATCTAGTGCCTCTATCCGCGCTGGCAAGCTCTATCGATTCCCTAGATTAGTGACTACTTCGAAACTCTCCCTTCGGAGGTAAGGATTGTCTCTATATCAGACCGTGGCAGACATGGAACTCGGCGAAATTGGGGCAGATATCCCTGATATGGCACGCCGGGACGTTCACGCTTGTAAAAGTGTTATTCATAGGCATGCGGTATACCCCGCCACTCACATTCTTGTTATGCTTCCTCTGTACGTCCTGGAATCGGTTTCATACTCGAAGTCAGTCTGAACACTCTCTATGTGCTCATAGTCGGGCTAAATAAGACGATAGAAACGGTGGGTGGTTTGTCAATTGTCAATTAAAACCAGGAGATTATCATGACCTTGCTAGGAATCGGGATGTCGTGGACACTTGATTCTGTGCTCATGTACGCATTTTTCTTCATATTAAAGGTTCCAATCCAAATTTGTTCGAGTAGCTCTGACACTCATAACGGTCGTTCTCGCCCAAGGTACGCCCACAACGTGAACCCCCTAGCCTTCTGTGGCGGGGTCCTAGTGTATGTCGTCACGACTGACCTTCAATCCTCCCAGTCTTCCTTTTCATACGTGTTTACGCAATTGGGGAGCGACTCGGTCAGCTCAAGATATATCTCATCGCTCATCTCACGGTAGGTACTCCATGAATCCACAACGAAGACCCGTAAAAATAGTCTTAACGTTTGTGCCCTAGATCTCTTTGACAACCGCGATCGCCTTGCTTGGCAAGCATATAGCAACTTTGAGGTGTATGTTGTCAACACCTATATGCTCATACCATGATCTAAATAAAATATAACCTGATCGCTCAGTCGGGACAGCCCCAAAGGGATGGGAGGGGCTGAAATGCAATCTACTTATAACGGAAGGAGGGTTTCTGGCGGGGGCATGGGCAATCGTACTGGTTAACGAGATCTGTACGCTAGCGTTTACCATTACTCCTACGCTATCCCTCTCCTCATTTACTTACCCACTGTGAAACAGGTATGATGGCCCTCACCTTCTTTTTCATCTACAGAAAGTATACATACACGCGGGAAAACCCTATCCTTGAAGTGTTCTCCAGAAACGGCACAGTCTATTTGGTAGCTTTGGTCGGTACGTATCGTTTCAGGTGTGTATGTCCTACAAACGCCATACTCAAAGACCGCTGGATCCATTCCTAGGCGTCTCCATGGGAAATATCATCTTAACCAGCTTCGCACCAGTGAGTGAATCGATCCCTATCTTCCCACATCATCGGTAACGACTCGAACTTGCCCTTAGCACCTCTTCATGTACATCTTGTCCTCGTGAGTTATGTATTTGTCTTGTAAGACATGATCTGTGCTCACACATGCGTCTAATGTTATCGAATTGATCCCTCTTACCCAACCCAACTATTCGATTGAAAAATAAGAGCCCAAATGGCTCTACACAGCATCTTCTCGACGAGGATGCTCCTCCACATACGCGCAGCGGCTCAAACACTGGATTCGAGCTATACTCTTGATATATCCCAGAACATGGAGTTCAATAGTCTATCCGTTTCGACGGTTCCCCCCAATAAGCACGATGCACGAAATGGGCGTTATGTGTGGTCGAGCGACCGACCATCTGATTAATACTAGCTAGTACATATTCGGGATTCACCCCAGACTCTGAGTTATCTGCGAAGTAAATAATTATAGTGGTACAAACGCCCCTGAGCGCGGTGACGCGCGACGGATGACGTAGTATAATTTAAATTAGGGGTCCGATCGGACACCCCTAACTTACGCTGAAGCAAAGACGAAACGGTCTTCGAATTGCAACGAATTTATCTTCAGACTCGAGTTAACTGACAGACCTACTCATACCCATCCTCCTTTGTCAAAACCGAGTAGCCCTTCCGAACTGATAATAACGATACGGTTGTAGTACTTGGGAGTACCAATCTTCGATCGCGTCGTCATCGCTTGGGTCAGCTATACCATGACTAGAAAAGTATCGAGTGAGAACTGATCTTTAAGCAGAGAACTAACGAGAGGGCATGTACGAGTTTAACATATGTGTTCGGACCTCCTTCCTTGGCAATTCGAGCCTGCAGTGGACACATGTTAGCCGATGTTTCGCAATGCTAGCATATCCTTTGACACCGTCTTGAATCATAGTTTTCGCCATCCGAGCGTGAATAATTGCGGCTGTTTTAGCGTCAACCTTCAGTATCTTCTTTAAGTCAAAGCCGCGACATCTAGCTTCGTGTTCAGCCTGGAGAAGGAGAGCGTCGGTTAAGTTCAAACGTGCGACGGGATTATAGCGGGCACATACCGCAAGACGCCAGGTGAGCATGAAACGTCCTCCCTCGTAGCTCGAACATGGCTTACATTCCAAGATATCGCCCAGTTTATCCATCCGGATAAATGTTATTGTTCTAAAATCATACCCAACTGCCTCAAGAAGGACTGCCGTCCTTTTTGACATATCTGCTGATAAAACAATGACACCAGTTGAGTTCCAAGGGTATTGATGGGTATGGCCAACAAATCGTCGGAGGTCCAATCTGTCTTCGACATCACAAGGGCTTCCCTGCGTTGCACACCGATGCATGAGACATTGGGTGTAACTCATCACGCCCGTGCACCTCTTACAGGTGAACGTCGCAACCGCAAGATCCAAGAACAATTCATCGACGGGACCCGGAGTCGCAGACAGGACTTCCCCACCCTCCCCTCCACACAACTCTACCAATTTCTTCTTCATCTCCTCAATCCACCTCGTCGAAATGTTCGGAAGCTGCTCTAAGATGCCATTAAAGTGTTGCAGGGACATATTTTCGCTGAGAGGTGTATTGGCAAGTAAGGCCTGAACCTCAGGGGATAAAAAGATGTCAGCGGGAGGAGGGATCATCTCGTGGACGGGCCGGGTTTTTACATAGATTTCGCGAACCTTGAGGATAAGACCATACCGGCTGCGAAGTATCAAATCCTTTCGCGTCCGAGTCTGGCCTCGCGGAATCTTTCAGCAACCTCGACGACTCGCTCTTCCGCGTTTTTCCATACTACATGAGGCTTCAGGAGGGCCAATCAATGCAACAACAGCGTTCTGACTTACCTCGATCGGTTATCTTCTTGTTGAGCAACGTCTGAAGAGCGGGCGTTTGCCAGAAGCTTTCATCTACAAGCCACCAGTCCGTATCTGCATTATATCCTAACTCGTCTAGTTTCTCTAAGATCCTGTAGACAGATTTATTGGTTAATGTCAACGAATCTCGACATTGGGATTAAGTGAGCCACTTACGTTTCTTTCTGACGTTGTTGGTCCCTGGCCTTTTGTGCAGTCTGCTTGGCTTGTCTCTTCGTTTCCCATGCCCTACACTTGTCTGCATGCTATCGTCCCAAAGTAAGGGGGTTCAAGCCAATAAATCATATCGAGCATAAAGACTTACCTGCTCCCGTTCTTCCCAAATTTTCACTGTTTTGTTTTTCCAGTTTGTCTTATCATCTTCAGTTTTTAGTTTTGCATATTCTTTTCCCCATTCCTCGAGAGTCCGACGATCATAGTGATGGCCTCGATTGCCTTTTGCGCTAGACATAAGTAATTAGCCATTGTGCATAACGGGAACACACCTAGTCTAATGACTGGCAGGTACAGTAAGGGTGAATATTGGGCAGGTATGATCTCCGAGTTAGGATATCCCCACGAGAGAGATCGGCTGTGTTGGCCTTATCGTTAGTCACGATGAACTTTCGAACGAATATGGCCTTACGTTATACAAGTCGAACATTCGCGAATTCTGGACTCCCAACATATTCTCTGGCCTATATTTCCAGTACGAGAGCAAACCTGACAAGAGTCGGATGAAAATGAGTTCCTGCTGGAAAATCGGCTAGGCATTAGACTCGATCGGCTCACTTGGCATTTTGTTCCTAATGCAAGATCAACCCATTGAGGCTCACTCAAATCGTCTCGGCAAGGGGGGAGATCGGGTTCCGAATTTGAGAGTGACTCCCTCCAGATGAACTCCGATGTTTTGGACATCAGAATTCCCCGAAACGCCTTCGTAGTCCGAGCCATACGGAGGAGGTCAATGGGATCTAGCTTGTGGAAGATCTGTCGCTGAACCTCAGTATGTTGAATGGTACAAACAACGGCGCTTACTAGCCTCGAACAAAAGGTACAAGGGCAAAGCTGGGGGCCATTTCAGGAGGCCTTTGGTTCTGGTCCATTTAGTAGGGCGTGGATCTTCCGGTGGTTCACCCTGCGTCCGTTTCCGATTTACAATTTTAGGCTCCCCCTTGCCGCTTTCTGAGGATAGATTATCTCCCATTTTTGCTGGACCTTTAGGCATGACTATTGACGGATAGCTTGTGAGTTGTGTGCAAGAATACTTACAGCCTGAAGCCCTTGAACGCAGCAAACATATATGTAGCAACTTTGAGATGTATGTTGTCAACGCCTATTTGCTCAATAAAATATAACCCGATCGCTCAGTCGGGACAGCCCCAAAGGGATGGGAGGCGCTACTCATGACGGAAGGAGGGTTTCTGGTGGGTGCATGGGCAATTCTACTCCTTAACAAAATTTGCATGCTAGCGCTTACCGACGACCGTTACTCCTGTTGCTATCCCTCCCCTCATTTACTAACCCATTGTGAAACAGGTATGATGGCCCTGACCTTCTTTCTCATCTACAGAAAGTATGCATCCATGCGGGAAAATCCTATCCTTGAAGTGTTCTACAGGAATGACACAGTCTATTTGGCGGCTTTGGTTGGTACGTGTCATCACAGCTGTGTAGGCTTTATAAATGCAATCCTAAAAGACTCCTTGACCTATTACTAGGCGTCTCTATGGGAAACATTATCTTCACCGCTCTTGCACCAGTAAGTAAAATGATCACTATCTTCCACTATCGCTAGTAATGATTCAACTTGTCCTTAGCACCTCGTCACGTACATTCTATCCATAATCCTCGTGAGTGAAGTTTCTCTCGTACTGCATGATCTATACTTACACAGACGTCCAATATAACCCTGGAACCAATTCACTACCAAATACGGCCCTCTTCGACCCGACAATTCAGTTGGATAATGAGAGGTTGAATGACTTTCCATAGCATCTTCTCGACAAGGATACTCCTGCATATACGGGCAGCAGCTCAAAGACCGACCTCAAGTTACATTCTCGATATCCCCTAGGGAATTGAATTCAATAGCCAATCAGGAAAGCAAGTCAACTATTCCCCTGGATGAGAACAACTCACGAAATGGACGATATATGTGACCGGACAACTGACGATCATATCAAACGCTGTTCACAGTTGCCCAACTCTGAAATTCTGAGAAAGAAAATCTACAGTGACACGAGCGAGGATCAAACTCAAACTCTGTGGCAAGTTGCGCGTGGCGACGGCGCGTGACGTAGGAATGGCGTGTTAGGAGCTCCGATCGGACACATGTCGAAGCAAGGACAAAATGAACTTTGGAATTGGGAATGTAGATGGATAAAAGTATACTAAGTAGGCTTCGATGATTAACTGTCAGGCCCACTCATAGCCATCCCCCTTCATCAAAACTGGGTTGCACCTCCAAATTGATAGCAGCAATAGTGCTTTCAAATATCAACAGCTCTACTGATTCTTCATCGGTCAGTTCAGTGACTGCATGGCTGAGAATAAAACCGATGTCTAGGTAGAGACATGACATAGCTGTCAAAGGCCACTATTTCC
>FTPT01000217.1:63357-102421 GCA_900156845.1 Coprinopsis strossmayeri
AATATTAATATTGTTAAACCAGGTTCTCCGCGGCTGTAGTTACGTAACTTCAACTCTACAAAGATACCTCTCCACACTGAGGAGCCGCTGTGTGGTGCCACCTAGCCGCCTACCCGCTCGGGATATAATTTGACGACAAATTTTATGACCAAAAAATCTTTAGGTGCACGGACCCAGCTGAGTGCACAACGGACCCAATGCCTGCCCGTCGCTGCGCACAGCGAGCACGGGGGTCGGTACGGCATCCAGGGTATGCAGTTATAATATCCATGCTACTAGTGGTTTGCGGGCCATCAAGCGGCATCGGAACTTGAACAGCGCCAGGTGCCCTACTAGAGGCTATTGTTCATGCTGTATAAACCCATAAGGTCGAGAGCCACCAGCACCATTGAGCACTGGCCAGCCTGAGCAACCTGAGGGGAGTGTTGGGGGAAGACCTGTGCACTTCGGCACCGACCAGGTCTTATGCACCGGGGGTAGGGTAGCAAGGGCTGCGTACATCGGCACCGCCTAGCCAGAGAGAGGGGCGAGCTGGGGGAGGACCTGCGTACATGCGAGTCGGCACCAGCCAGGTCCCTGGTTTAACAATATTAATATTTCGCTGATCAAATTGAAAGAGCTTCACCTGCATACAGCCCTCGATTCCGAACTCAAAAAAAAGAGATGCTCCGGAATGCTTGAGACCATGTCCTCCGGAATCTAGATAAAGGCGGAGGATAGGGGCACTTATCGCTGTAATAAAGCGGGCACTTTGTTCGACAACAAAGGAGACACGAGGATGTCACCTGTCCAACAAAGGTAATGGTCTATTTTTATGTTATCCTTTTCCACTCATTCACTCGTCCTCTTCATTATCCCTATGATCCCTAATAGTACCTCTAGTAGGTCTGTCCATTTCATCCTTACATTGGCTTGGTATTGTTGCCAGTAGTCCCAATCTCCAGTGGAGTTTGTGTCCGTCTATTGTTATGTATAGAAAGGCCATCTCAGTTTTAATTGGCGTTCTCCAATTGTGTAGACATACAAGCATCAGAAGATCAGAAGGGTTCATACAAGGTTTGTACACCAGTCCTTGTGAAGCAATCCATTTCATTATTAATGCTTCTATCTCACAGAACCATTCAACCATTCAACCCCATTGATCTGACCCCTTGCACCCGCTTCAAGGGTTGCTCTCAACGAACTAGGCATGCTTCTCGAAGGATCCTCTGATAAGATGGGCTATTCAGATAGACACCCCCATGCCTGACTTCTTCTTTCACTTTTAAATTATTACCGCATCGGCAGAGCTATAAAGAGCCGTCAGTCGACACCTGCAGCTAACATCACCAACCATCTTCATCAGCCAATTCTCAGCACCTCATACTTATTGCTCGCATACTTACGATGGCCGACCCTTTCCCACAACAGCTCAAAGAGGCAGCCGAGACGTGGAAGAACTACTCTGCCTCTTTTTCCCAGCTTCGGCGCGCCAACAACGCCATCGAAGTCCGCATGCAAGCCCCGCAGATTATGTGGGAATTTGTAGGGTCTGTCGAGTTCGGGAGAGGTATACCAAGTCACAAATGGGTGGCTATATACTCAATATGGTTGATAATTTCTCTAGATCCCTTGGGGCTCCTGTTCTATCATGCACAAACGGACTTCGAAGTCAATGATGTCAGGTTCAGGGTTACCTACTTACCGGGAGGTTCTCCGTTCACAACCGTCAAGATCGACTTTTTCGAGGAAAGTACTACTGCTAAACCCTTTGCCAGAGTAAGGTTAATTCCTTCTGAGACAGTCTTCAATTTCTCATGTCCCTCGTATATATATACAGTGGCTCTCCAGGGTCGATACCAAGGTATGATACCATTTACAATGTTTTTGGTTATAGTCTTCGCAGAATTCTCATTCATCTCATAGGTTAATCAACTTCCTCCTGCGTCCGACCAGATCGGTTCGGGCCAGTGGCGGCCCTTCAAGGCCCTGACCACGGAGGCCTGGATTCACAAGATCCAAAACAGTTCTCGAGTTCGTGTTAGGTTCCGCCCACTCCGCAAGCAGGTATACTTTGATGCTGTTGCTGGTAATGCCATTAGTAAGTCGACCGGCTCTCTTCTTCTTTTATCTCTCTGTTTATTGATAATCCAATAATCAGGCACCAATGGAACCATGATCGCTGTCGATCTTGATCAACTCCAAGGCCCCACTTCGGTTGACTATGCATCCGACAGAATTGTGTTCTACCGTACCGGTAATCCCTCGCAGATTCTTGCCCTGGTTAGTCTTCATTTTTCCAGTTTCGTGATGTCTCAGATATTCATCAACTTGTCATAAAATAGTTCTTGCGTAAGTTCCGTTTTCGACACATTCAAATGTCACTTTACTCACCATTGCGTGTACATTTAGCGGGTTCCCCAATCGGATTGAATCAGCCGCCTGGTGCCAGACCTCCATCGGCCATCTGGACAGTTTATACCCCCGTTCAAGGTAATCAAAGGTCCATAAAGGGATCCGAAAAGTTCTCCCTGGACCTTCACGAACTTGCCGAGGATTACAAGCTCGAAGCCTTGGACGCCCCTGAAGTCGGAGCCTGATTGAACCCTTCAGGCTCTGCCCATGATGTATGACTAGCAGCCAGCCGCTAAACGGACTCAAATGTACTACTAGGTGAACGTTAGCAAATGTATCTCGTCGTCGGACCGTTTCAGATATTTCTCAGCTCGTAGCTCACTAAATTACATAAAAACCTTGTTATGTCGTAACTGTGTTTGACATGTACCTTGAAGCTTGATGTTCAATAAAAGAAGCACTTGTACGCTTGACATGGCGGGGGACCCAGGAAAAGGGACCTGGGATCGTGTATACAGCCTGAATTGGGTGAAGCGGCGAGGAAAAGTAGGGTCTTGTGCATGGTGTGGGGGTATTCTGGCTAATTGGTTATTGTGTTCAATAAGACGATCCTAAACAAAGATCGCTCGAGATTCCCGCCACCGGCGTCCGTTGCCGTAAAGTCGACGCGACACCAAAAGCGCTGCCTTTACCTAAAGTCAAGTTCCTACCCACACTCGAGACATCTATTACATGGCCTTCGTATATGGATTATTTGTCGAGTGTGTGATGAGAGGTGATGCCATTGCAAGGAATGGACGGATAACCCCTTTACCCCGAGGGTACTCGTGATCATTGCTTGCGGTTACCAAGGCTTCATTGCTCAATTATTCTTAATGTAAGTGTTTCGTGTTGGGTTTGTCGCGGTTTATCTGATCTTTGGTGTTTTTGATAGCCCGCAATGCCACTGTCCGCCACTCAGCCCGTTCAACACAAATAATCGAATTCGCTTTCAAAGTCGCTGAAACCGAAAAATGTATGTGGGCGTTCGTTTGGTTGTATCAACAATTCTGTTTTTAAATATCATCATACACCGTTAGGCAACGTCTCTTGAACCGTGCACACTCCTTTTAGCTGCTTCATCGAGCGTTGGAGCTTGGGCGGCACTCGTTTATTTCGTTTTCATGTTTCAAGTTGAACTACTATGGCAGTGCCACCGCACAGGAGGATGTTAAGGACGACATCCCCACACTCTGCGATAATCTCCACTCTGTCGATAAGAAAGATGTGGATGCCAAAAGGGTTGCCGTGACTGGGACATTGGACAATTCTGGGGTTCCCGAAGGCGTTGCTCGTCGCGCAGAACTCCCGCGGTCCTAAGCATCCGAAGCACATCCATTGGATTCTATCGGGATATATCTGACCACAATACGAAGAATTCACCCCCTTCCACCACCGAGATACTAGAACGAGCTAACGGAGAGTGAGTAATACTCTTATATCGATCATTCCTCTTTGTGTATTCTGTCACTCGCAGGCAAATCAGTCATCCAATCGTTAACTCAAAGACTGGAGGGTACCCTGAATATGTTTCAGACCATGGGAGAACAGACCACTTCCAACCTGGACCCTCTGTTATTATTTGCACTCCGGAGAAGCGTTTATACATTATCGACAGGTTCGGCCAATTCAAAGATTCCACCTTGCAGTGCGGTTTATGATCCCTAAGTACAAGTTCAGCCAGGCTCTAAGTAACATTGAATGGATACAAACATGCGTCCAATCGGCACGTTGGCATTCGACACTGCAATCTAAAGAATAGGTAAGCCGCCTGCAATGATGTGACAATAATGGAAACATGCAAGTTATCTTCGTGCATTTGCTACAACGCAAAAGTCTAACGCCGCGCTTCTTGTAGTGTCCGCAGGCGTCAGTGGCTGCCGTAGCAGAGTTTTGAATATCTGGCACGTTCCCGGCCCTAGCATCAATCTTAACATGAGGAACCTCGACTATTTCTCTCCAAAGGTGGGCGCCTTCTAAGCCGGGCGATTCCCAGTGTATACCAGCGTTGAGAGCATCGGTCCTGGCAAGCTCTTCGAGGATCTCGCGAATGAGTTGGAAAATTTCCGAGATCCAGCGTTCAATGCCCGGAGAAGGATTGGGAGAGCTGAACAATGGGTCCGTATCGGCGAGATCTGGAGCTTCCTGGTATCGTTTGTAGGCAGTAGCACGATCATCTATGTCCCAAACGAGAATGCTGAGGGTCTAGGAGGCGCTTATTTGTGGGCATTTCAAGAGGAATTTAGTTCTGTCACTGACGAAGCGACGAAAGGACTGTCCGCTGCTTGGACAAAAGCTTGAAAAAATCTTGAATGGATCTGGGGACATGGTTGATAGTATCAAGCCATTCAGCACCAACAATTCGTAGTGCTGTTTCAACTACAGGCGTACCTTTAGTAAAATCCATATCATGATCACGGAAGAACCCACTGAAATTGCGAAAACCCATCCCTAACGGTTCAGTAGGCATATTGTCTGGTACGCCTATTGGTCATTGGGGAAACGAGGTAGTTAAAACATTCTCGTTTTGTATAATTTTCTTAGTCGAACGCTTTCTGATGATCCCCTACAGAATATGCCTTTTCCGCCGTTTGGAAAAGCTGGAGACCAGAAGGCTTCGTGTTCGATCGTAATGGTCAAGAGCAAACTTGGAGAGCTCCGCTCGGACGAACTAGCAATCCATTACATAATCGTAAATACAGAACTATTAAGCGCCCAATTGGCAGGGGGCGAATTGGGGGCCACCATCGCGCGACGCGTGGAGAAGCTTCAATTGAATATCCTAACTTACGCCAAAGCAAAGGCGAAACGGTTTTCGAATTGCAACGAATTTATCTTTAAACCCTGCTTCTCGTAGCCATCCCCCCCTTTGTCAAAACCGGGTAGCTCTTCCGAACTGATAGTAACGATACGGTTGTAACTCCTGGGAGTCCAAGACTTTGGTCGCGCCATCATCGCCCGGGTCAGCTATACCATGGCTGGAAAAGTAGCGGTCTTTAAGTAGAGAACTAACGAGAGGGCACCTACGAGCTTGACATGTGTTTTTGAACCTCCTCATGCCTGAGATGTGGGCCAATATTCCACACACCGTCTTGAATCATGTTTTCTGCCATCCTAGCGTGAATACTTGCGGTCGTTTCAGGCTCCTGCTTTCCGGTTTCCGAGGATATTTGATGATGATCTCCCCCCATTTTGCCGGATCTTTAGGCATAGTAGAGATATATTCACTGCCAACGGATAGCTCGTGTCCAAGAATACTCGCAACCTGAAGCCCCTGAACGTTGCTCGCTCGCCGAGTCGCCGTCATGGTACTCAACTGGTTGGACGTTGCAAAGCATGTCTGAAATGCTAAACCAAGAGGGTAGGTGTTCGATCCTGTCTTGGTGCCACTTATTTTGGCGGAACAGGTTTAGTGCGCGGCTAAAGCTACATAATCGTAGAATAGCGACAAATGCAATTAATACAGCTTCAAGTAACTATCAAAACCTGGTGGCACCGCCGAACTGGAAGTAACGATACGCCTTTACATCCAAGCAGTCCAACACTTCGACTGCATCTTCATCAGTCGGTTCAGTGATTGCATGGCTGAGAATAAAATAAAGTAAGTCCGATGTCCAAGACTAGAGACCTGAACAAAGCTTACGAGCTCAATAAATGTTTTCGAACCTCCTTGGTTCCCAACTCAAGCCTGCAATGCACACAAATGAGTCGGTGATTCGAATAGAGTTTCGGAAATATGCGTCCGCTTGCTCCTTCTTGAACGATACATTCCACCATCCGTGCGTGAACAATCGCGGCCGTTTGAGCGTCTACTCTAGCAAACTGATGATTATCTCTGGAGGATAGATGTTCTCCCTTGATATAGAAAAGAACGTTAAACCTTTTCTAAACAATGTATCAGCAGATCGAGCACATACCGCAAGACGCCAGGTGAGCATGAGACGACCGCCGCTATAATTTGAACATGTTTTACACTCGAAGATATCATCCAGTTTATCCATTTGAATAAACGTCGTCGTCTTGACATCATACCCAACCAGCTTGAGGAACTTTACAGTGCCCCAGCACACGTCCTCCGCAAACCTGATAACTCGCCTGCAATTCCATGGGAACTGTTCTGTATGCCCAACAAACTCTCTGAGGTTAAACTCGTCCGTGGTGACCCACCTGTGTAGATCCCACGTGGAACACCTCGCCGCACAGCGATGCACCAGAGCCTGAGCGTAATTCATCCCTTGAGAGGACATGCAGTCTTCACACCAGAAGGTGGCAACTGAAAGGTCCCAGAAGGATTCATCCACAGGACCCGGGGGAAGAGACTCAACTTTCCGAGCCTTTCTCCACACATCTCTACCAGTTTCTTCTTCGTCTCCTCGACCCATCTTGTTGAAATCACTGGAAGCTGCGCTAGGACGCCATTGAAATGTTCCAAGGACATATTTTCGTTGAGCGGCGTATTGACAAGCAGAGTTTGAACTTCGGGGGATAAGAAGATATCGGTGGCAGGAGGAATAATGTCGTTGACGGGTCGAGTTTTGACGTAGGTTTCGCGAAGCTTGAGGATGAGATCGTATCGTTTACGAATGATCGAGTCCTTCTCGCGTTCAATTCTTTCATTACGGAGTCCTTCAGCAACCTTGATGACTCGGTTCTCAGCATTGTTCCACACTACAGGAGGCTTCATGACAGCCAATCAATGCAACGAGAATGTTTTAGCTTACCACGATCGGTTATCTCCTTCTTCAGCAACGGCTGAATAGTAGGCATTTTCCAGAAGTTCTCGTCCACAAGCCACAGCCCCGTATGTTCAAGCGTCCCAAGATGTAGTTTGTGGGGTATTCCGAGTACGAGGACAAAGCTAATAACGTCGTTAAAATGAATGACGCCCTGCCTCATGCAATCAACACGATGTCCTCACCTGGCATTGCTTTCCAAACACAAGATCAACCCGTGCTGGTTCACTCAGGGATTCCGTCGTTCATTCGCAAACCACGACAGTCTTAGTCTCTTAGGTGCAAGCTCACTTTCCTCGGATGAAGAATCAGTGGCATCTACCTGCACTTCACTGTAATTGTTGAGCCTGTCATCAGAGGGTTTTAGATGTTCACATACTCGTCGTTTGAGGTAATCCTGTTTTTATGGCCATCACTTGCTGCGAATTACTCGTCCTGGAACGCTGAAGTTGGTCGTCGTGGTTGAACCCAAGTTGAACCTGTCGCGTCGCGGTTCGGGTCACGATATGCCGTAATTCAAAGTCAGATTTAGGTCCGAAAGTGTATGTAACCCATCATTGCACGCCCATCAGATCGGCGCATTTCATTTCCTTGCCTCCTATCCTCCAAGGTCAGCCAAAATGCCTGGAAACCTTCATACACAACCTCAGATGCCGCCCAAAAATCTTTCGGACCTGACTGAAGATAAAAGATCTCGCACCAAGAGAAAATATTGTTGTCCCTCCGCGACCAATGGGAGCAACTCAACATTGATGAAGAGAACGAGGATGTGCGAAAGTTCAATCGCATCATCGACAAACTGACGGGTACCAAGGTGTGTTAAAAGCCTGGATTGTGTGAACGTAAATAACAATATTGTAGCGTGTTTTGTCCTCTAAAGACTCTCTCCTCACTCTCTGTGATATGGGCGTTAAAATTGTGTCCATGAAGTGGCGCTCCAACGGGGAGGCTGAGGCGGTGAGACTTGGGTCCACAACATCACCTGGAGCCTTGACGCTCGAGGAAACAAGGAAGAATATATTTAAAATTCTAAAATTTGTTTCGCTCGAGGTCTGAATTCATTTTCGTTCAATGCACCCGCTTATTTTGCCCCAGTCCGAAGCCGGTTGTCGTTTCCTCATCAGCACCACCTTGATCCATGTCGCGTCGAACCTGGAAACAGATGCATCTGGGTCGGTAATTGCTCCTGAATCTCGGGATGGTAACACAGTGCTTGATCGTGAGCCCACTGAACACTCGTTCGACGACGGAATGGTGAATTACATGGTCTTCTATGGTAAAAAGGCGGTACGAGGTCCGTAATGATGTCATAACTGTTTGGCTTTATGTCTCATATAGCCTTTGTAGATAACATGACCAAGTCACAAGCCTTTGCTTTAATCAATCCTGAGACATATCAATTGCTCAAGTGTAATGTCTACGAAGCAAAACCAGAAGAGCTATTGACCCCAGAAACGTCTCTTCCTCAAGCGGCGCTGGCTGCTATCATCAAGGCGCAGCAACTGCAGTAAGTTGGCCCATGTCTAGTACGCTTTGAGGTGCCATAAATATTATCCTCTAGGTTGAAAACTTTCCGGGGCTGTGTAACCAGCGGCGAGAAATGGTTGTTTTTCGTCTACAACGCCGAAGATTCCGAGCGTGAACAACGCAAAACCGTACATTGGTTGCACACAATTCCTTTGGGCACCCGTCATGAACCAACTGCTTACCTAGAGTTAATTCTTGGCTTACTACGTGACTGGGTGTGTCCGAACTTAATTCTTTACCGTTGTGTTTTCGGATAGTGATCGTGCAGTTTAGATCGAACATGGTCGGGACAATGACCTACGCCTTTTCGAGTAGCCGGATCGAGCTAGCTTAAATGACATTGAGTCTCTGATTCTTCGAATTTCTGAGTAATCAGTAAACGTACCGGTGTAATTGTAATCATAGATTTTGGATCTCGTAGGAACTAGCAAGAATGTGCAGGTATTGGACATACTCGTAACAACGGGCGTTTATTGCATTCTGAATATTAATTCCCATATTTATCTGCCGTTCTCTCCCTTCACATGGTTTAGATAGAATATCGCATAGAAGTGGTGTATGATTCATACAAAATATACAAGTTCATAGCGAGCTGAAGAATGCTTACGAGCTCAGTAAATAATGCTCTTGGCCTTCTGTCCCATAGCTATTACCCAACTCGACAACTGAGTCGGCCACCCCTCGAATACTCGCTTCCACCCTTTTGCTGGGCCATCTGCGCGCGAGCAATCACCGCCGTTTCAGCGTCTACCTTCTCAAACTGAAAATCTCTCCTTAAACATTCGTGTTTAACCTTGAGAAGAAAACAAGTTGCGTCAATTTTAACACATCCCCATTATCTTGAAAAGATTGAGCGACATACCGTAGAACGCCAGGTGTGCATAAACCGTCCACTGAGTCCGCGATGTGAACACAGCTTACACTCGAAGATATCATCCAGGGCATCCATCTGAGTAAACGTCATCGTTCTGGGGTCATACCCTACTAACTCAAGAAGCTTCATGGTATTCCAGCACACACTCTCCCCGAAACTGAGAACTTTCTTGTGGTTCCATGGGTACTGGGCCGTATGCGCAACAAAACGTCTGAGGTCAGACTTCTCTTTGGGGATGTCGTCCTCTTCACCTTTCGTCGTACACCGATGCATCAGAGCTTCAGCATAGTTCATCCCGTCGGAGTGCATGCACCTTGTACACTGGAACGTAGTAACCACCAGGTCCAAGAAGGATTCGTCCATGGGAACCGGGGGCAACGAGGCGACTTTCCGACCCTTTCTTCTACACAACCCTACCAATTTCTTCTTCGCCTGCCCAACCCACCTCTGCGAGATTTTCGGAAGCTCCTCTAAGATACCATTAAAATGTTCCAAGGTCATGGTTTCGTCGAGAGGCGTACTGGCAAGTAGAGCTTGCACCTCGGGGGATAAGAAGATATCAGCGACAGGAGGGATAATCTCGTCAATGGGCCGGGTTTTAACGTAGGTTTCGCGAACCTTGAGGATGAGATCATATCGTTCGCAATGTTGCGCTTCCTTTTCGCGTTCGAGTCTGTCCTCGCGGAATTTTTTGGCAACTTCAACAACGCGCTCTTTCGCGTTATTCCACACTACCCAAGGCTTCAGGAGGGATAATCGATGCAACAATGAGGGTTTAGCGTACCACGATCCGTTACCTCCTTCTTTAGCAAAGGTTGAAGAGCGGGTGTTCTCCAGAAGCTCTCGTCTCGAAGCCACAAGCCCGTGTCTTCAGCATATCCCAACTTGTCTAATTTCCTTGTGATGCTGTAGATAGATTAATTAGTAAAAACGTACACCATTAGAATTAATCAAGGACCCTACATTTCCTTCCGAAGCTCTTGATTCATGGCAAGCTCCGCATCCTTCCTGGCTTGCCTCTCCGCCTCCCAAATCCTACACTTGTCTGCATGCTAAAATTGTCCAATGTCGGTGAGCCCAAGCGAATAAGCACTGAAGCAGAAAGACTAACTGCCTTGCGACGGCCCCAAACCTTCACTATGTTGTTCTTCCACTTTTCCTTAGCATCGTCAGTTTCTTGTTTGGCATATTGAGTCTCCCAACGTTGCAGAGTCACAGAATCATAGTTAAGGGTGGGTTTCAGTTTATGTGGCTGGTCTTGAATCGTATATAAACAATTGTTGGATGCGTGCGCGTAAAGGGAGTGGAAACACACCATATTCAATAGATGGCAGGTACTTCAAGATCCCGGGCCAACGGGCTATGTACCGTGAGTTGGGAAAATGATTACGGAAGCTAAACGGCGCGCATTAGTCGTATTGCGAGTCGTGATGAGCGTAATGCCCGGGACATACGTACCGGCTTTTCATACATGTAGAACACCCTCGAATCCTAGCCTCCCAAACTATAGTTTGTGCTGTGTTTCGAGTGCGAGTGCAGAGCTAATGTTAAATGAGTGATGTCGCTGTTGCGTGCAATCGACGGGAGGGCCTCACCTGGCATTGTTTACCAAACACGAGATCAACCCATGCCGGTTTACTCATATTGTACGGACAAGGTGGTAGATCAGGTTCTGAATTCGAGAGGGACTCCTTCCAGATGAAGGCTGAAGTTTTAGACATCAAGATTCCCCGAAGAGCCTTCGTAGTCCGGCTCATATGAAGTAGGTCAACGGGATCGAGTTTCCTGAAAATCTGTGGGCAAGATCAATGAGTCGAACGCTACCAGTCGGTGCGGCCTACCTCAAACAAAAGATCCAGCGGCATATCTGGTAGACGTTCCAGTAATCCTCGCTTGCCTTTGGGCCGCTTAGCGGGGCGTGGTAGTTCCAGCTGTGCATCCCCTTGCTTTCTCTTCCGAGCCTCAGGCTTGCTTCCAGAGGACGAAGAATCCCCTGCGTTACGTCCCCCACCGTTAGTGGCGTCTAGCTGCATGTCCCCAGAATTTGTCAAGTCTGTCATCAGAGGTTGGGTGTGTCGCGTGGCGGTTGGGGACAATGGTCGCGTCGCGTCGCGGACTCGCGGTTGACTGCCACCGGAATTAGCCGCTCAACTTTAAAGCTCCGATACGTCTCAGTCTGAATATCCGAGTCGCAACTGTCGGCACGGCACTGGTGCCAGGTGAAGGTTGGTGAAGGGTGTTCGATGGGCCCTTGCTGCTAAATCTGGGGGAATCTGCATAAGACACGTACAGCAAGAGGATACATTCTCTGGTCCCATATTCGCCCACGTGCTCTGACTTGGATGCCACCGAGAGCCAGTTTTTTTGTCGGTAAAAAACCTCTTGTGTGCACCCGGCTATCATGACAATGTGAGTAGCTTGATATGGCAGAGTTACTCTACATAGTATTTCCCGGTTATGTCACTCGGAGCAATGAACGGAGGTTATTCAATTTCAGGATCGATATACTATGTACATATTCCATCTGAAACACCGAGGATTCCGAGCGCTGAGTAACGTAAAACCTTTCTCGAGGGGAACATCATGAACCAAGCTGTCAACCTGGAGTTGGTTCCTGGTATTTTGTTGGGTGCGTCTGAAAGTTTGAACCCTTCATTCCCTTAAGTAGCTGGCATGCCGTTTAGATTGAACCTAGTCACAATACTAATCAGCGCCCGATAGTGATATTGATACTGAAACCGGTTCCAAGCGCCCCAAGTAAACTTTCTTACTCTTCGAGTTTCCGTGTGATTTACTAACTCAATATAGTTACGTGATATGAATATATCCTTAACTGGGAAGAAGGTATGTATCGCCGCAATACTGAGAGACAATGAGCGCTTAGACCCATGCACTTCATCAAGTCAATCAGCTCCCAGATTCGTTCACAGTTCTCCTTCCGGCTCCGCTTCTACCGCCGTTGGGGTTGTGGCAGGGGTACTAATATTTCATTTATCTGATAGACTGACGGAATCTGAGAAACCAATAGGATCAGCCTTTCAATAAAACCTGCAGAAACGGGATCATACATGCTTCATTCGACATTCGCAAATAACTATTATTCCTATGTAGGATAAATCACAGGTTGTTCACTTTCAACCCCAGACGTCGCATACTCTACTCCGTTGCATTCGGACTTACAAACTCGGCAATATTGGCCGGTACCGATAGACTTCTCCTTTCTCCCAATCCACCCAGCGTTCCCAAACCCTAGTGCCCCGCGAACGTTCGTTGATATCCTCGCTAAGATATTCGTGTGCAATGATCTGCCGTGGCGGACATAAGTCTCCCAAGTAATTGTAGGTAAAATCATCGAGCGCCCGTTCGATCGCCTTCAATGCATGTGCGTATCGTTTGGCGCTAAGAGACGAAACGGTTCCGTATTCAGGTCTTGTAAATAAAGCGATAACCAGCTCCTCTAGGTTAGGCAGCCTTTCGAGCATAGTCTCCAGGAGGATGGACTGTATGATTGTAAGCAATAGATATGATACAAGAAACATGATGCACTCACGACATGCTCGCTTGCCATCGAGCTCGAGGTCAGAAGGGGGACATAAAGTCGTTCCAGCGACAAAGCCTTGTTAAGCAGCGGTTCAACAGAGCTATCGGCATATTTCCACACCCATTCTTGTCCACAATCACCCTCTACGATTTCCACTTCCCAATACACATTCCCGCATCGTATTTCGATAACCTCCAAGGTTGAAAAATGCTTTTCCATAACGTGGCATTCAAAACCCGGCGTTTCGAGTTCTGAAAATGAACACATAATGTTTATACTCTCTCTCAGCGAACGTAAAGAGAGCGTCTTCATAGTTGAATCGTACGATTGAATATATGTCTTGAAGGCTGGCGAATACGGAGCGGTGATGTGCTCCAAACGGACGTTATTGTCAGCCAGCGCAAGCCAGAATCTATCCCAACTAGCTGCTGGTTCCTGTTGTAATGGCGCAGGGTGGTCTATGGACAAGCCATCGTTGTCAATGTTGAGAACTTGCAGATTGGAGAGGTATTTCACGTGGTGGATGTTAAAGTTCAAGTGGTCTCCTACGGAAGCGACAAGGTATGTGAATCGAGGTAGGGTGGTGTTAGGAGACGTATCCGGATAGTCTTCAATAGGTTTTGGAGATATGTCATCCATATACTCCAATATGGGAGCAAGAGCCGACCCGGTGTGGTCCCAGTGGATATTAAGCTTCATCCGAGAAGCAAGATCCACCAGCTGGGGTACTTGATCCAGGACTTGTAAGGAATTAGAAGATGTAATCCGAATTGTAGTCAGAGACTCGGCTTGAGATAACATCCATGACGAGAGAACCTCCCATGCTGGAGGCGAGATGATGTCCTTTCCAGTGACAAGAGACAGCCTTTGAACGAACACGTAGAACAACAAACGCGATTAGAGATATAAAACATCCGGCTAAAGCTCGATTTATTTACCTCACTTCGCGGACATTGTCCAAGTTCTTCAACACACCCTCGAGAAGGCGGACTGGCTGTTCAGGG
The DNA here is from genome assembly GCA_900156845.1 of Coprinopsis strossmayeri. Classification (NCBI taxonomy): domain Eukaryota; kingdom Fungi; phylum Basidiomycota; class Agaricomycetes; order Agaricales; family Psathyrellaceae; genus Coprinopsis; species Coprinopsis strossmayeri. The sequence continues at coordinate 77,410 of FTPT01000217.1, forward strand.
TCCAGTTCACTTGCGGAAGGCCAGGGTCCATCAAAATTAACTCTTGGCGCCCGGAAAGTGCAAGTTTCAGTCTGGTTCCAAAACAACCATCGGGACTTCGTGACTGAGGCAGTACCCAACGTGCATACAGTCAATCTTCCACCGATAGCCAAGGTCCTGGCGTGTAGCGTATTTCGGTGTCTTTGAGGCTCTTCCGGGGTCGGTTTGAGTGCCAGTGCCTTCATTTGCGCCTTCGTCTCGGCGTAGCTTTTGGTTTCTGTATATAGCCGCAGTGACAAGAAGTTCAGGGTCTGGCTTCGAACGGCAGATTCGACTGAGCGACAAGTCAATCTAAGTGCTTCGAGCGTTCCGCGAGGAACCTGCAAGCGAATAATTGCCCATCAAGGCAATCCGTCACGGTGATCAAAAGATGGGGTAACTTACATAGAGGGCAATACTCTGGATTATCTCTGGAGGTAAAGCTTCGAAGATGGAGGGTTCTTCCGTTTGCATTGTTAGGGTTGGTAGGATTGAAAGTCACGAAAGACACCTGGATACTTATAAAAATTGATAACAGGCTGTATGTCTTTCACCAGATCCCAATGTCAGATTGGAGCGACGAAGTCGGCTGTTCACATCATACATTACCAAATTAACTTCTCTCTCTTTGGAGTACCCAGGTTCTTCGCGGCTGGCGCCACCAATGGCGTGTCTCCTACCCGTCAGATGATTCCGTTCCCACCCTTGATGAGTGTAATGATGTTCTGAGGCGCGAAAAGGAAAACCTGTGTAAAGTCGCGTAAGGAGTCGAAATATAGATCGAGAGATCCATCAGAATGGCAGGCGTCAAATAATAATAACAAGTATTGAAGGGTTGGTGACATGCCGAGATGTGATATCAAACCGCACATACATGCGACAGACGCGAACGACTAGGTTCAACGAGCGATAAACGCCGCCTGTAGATGTAGGGCCACAAGTCACAACTCATCGCCATATCTGCCATTTCCACGCTGAACTTCGTCTTCTGTGTTTCCATTTGTACTACCCGAGTCCGAAGACGCCGCGACACCCAGAGCTTGAAGAACCTCACCATCGTTTCCCCACTGCTGGATCGTATCGCTCATTTCGAATACTACGTCAACTTCTATGGCGTTGTTTGACTCCGGACCCATTCCCAAGAGATCTTCGTGTCGAATGATAGGCCCAGATATGGAGATACCGTTAATCGTGAGAGATTTGATGTAAGGTCTCGTCCGAGCGCCAAGAGCGCTGACTTTAATTCTCCTCGGTTTCCTATTCAAGTCGGTGTTTAGGTTAACGGGATCCGGGAGTTGGAGGACAACTTCTTCAAAAAAAGGTCTGGAAACATAAAGATGAGAGATGCCACGTCAGTCTCGGGGATATATGTTATGATATATGAACGAGTGAAGAAGCAACGTACGATCCCACGACATATTCGCCGGATACAGGATTCACAGGATAGAAACCCAGGGCACTGAACACGTACCACGCGCTCATTTGTCCACAGTCTTCGTTCTATAAAAAGTGAATGAGTGGAATTTCAACGCCTGGGGATAAAAAGGTTAAATCAGCGTACCCCAGTCAAGCCATCAGGTTTATTATTATAGTTCTCCTTCGCAATCTCTCGGATCCGTTCTTGGGCTTTGAAAGCAGCACCAGATAAAGAGTACAGATAGGGGATGTGATGTGAAGGCTAGACACCCGCCCGTATCATTTCATCGTCAGTAGTGACGTAACCGTCAGGATCATATCGAACATACCTCATTAGTATGGTCATTGTGTCCACCTTCGAAGTGTTCTTCCAAGCTTTTCACAAAAGCAACACGCCCCCCTCTTCTTTTGATCAACTCAGGAATATTGTGCACAACTTCGAACGTGTACGCCCATTTGTCGCCTATTCAAATCAAGAGGACGGGCTGTCATGAGCCAGAGCAGCTATTTTTACTTATTTGACCGAGCTCACCTTCCGTCCATCCTCGGTCCTCACCGGCCCAGGATCCGTCTTTGTTCCTGGCCTCCATAAACCCGGTCGCATCATTATATATAGAGAAAGGAGTCTTCATGGCTCGATTGAGGAAGAACTGCGTTACGTTCTCCGGTTTCCCAAGTGACTTAGCCAGGACGTATGCGGCGTAGTCGTCATCTGCATAATCAATATGTCGGTCATCGGCGTCCACAGGAGAGGATGAGTGAGATAGGTGATAAAAGCGGGGGACAGGGGGTATGGATGAGGTGGTTGATGGGAGAAGTTAGAAGAACATACAAGCATACGCCAACGTTCGAGAAGCACTCTCAGAATGGATGTCATCGGCGACCCAACCCTTGCCTTCAACATTATAGACCGAGGAAAGTCCGGCGCGAACTTCGTAGTCGACGTGCTATACAATGTTAAGCATCGACCATCACTTTGGAGGAATCAAGGCTTACTTCTTCGCGGTCATCGTACCTTAGCACACGATAGGTTCCATTAGGATGATTACTAAGATGGAACGGTGAGAAGTAGCAGACGTACAGCAGGTCCCAATCTTTGACAGGCGGTACGGTTGCATCTTTCCAAACGGCTTCCCAAGCAAGCTCTCTGTCAAATCCAGATATGTTCTTCAAGGCGGCTTCAGCAATGAGCGAGTCCGCATGTGTGCCAATCTCCAAGGACGTGTCAGCCAACGTGATGATTCAGCGGTGGGTGGAACCCGTACCATTATATTGGTTTCAACAATGTTCTTCCACATGGGAAGCCAACCACTCTGTTAAAAATAGAATAAACATTCGTGCGAGAATGTACGGGAGATGAGAAAGGCGACGAACTTCTTTAAAATCGGCCAACATGCTTTGGATCATGCCTGGGATGAGCTCGGGCACGAAGAGTATCTGCAAGCTCCAGATTGCGCGATACGTATCCTGAATAGATGATAGAGCACCTCGGTGAGTCAAGTCAGCAATGAGTGGAGAAGTGGGGCACCCTCACCCAGATGGAATAACCAGTATATGATCCTCCACCCTCTTCGATTTGATGGACCTTCCCATCATAACCCGACCAGTACCGGCTACTTTCGTGTTGTTCGCTAGGATACTAGAGAATCATCCCCGAATCATCGAACGGAAACGACGGTGCGGCTCCTGAAGTACGGACCTGGAGAGCGTGGACCACAGCCGTCCAAAACACTTCTTTCACTACAGTAGCTTCCTCGTCATCTTCACCTCCCACTTTAATCTGAACACGATCAAGTAGGGCCGTCCATTCAGACCGAACTCGGTTACTGGTGGCCTGCAGCGAAGTATCTATACGAGGAAGCATGCCATTAAGGAGGAGCAAAAGTCGAAGGTAATGTAGTACATACCGTCCTTAATCTCATCGTCGATGTTCGCCCGAGCCTGCTCAATAGAAATGAATGACGTTCCAACTCGAACATCGACCTTGCCATCCGGCAAAAAAAGGAAGGCACTCAAAACCGGGCCCTCCATCTCTGTCTTCCCGGGATACACTGTGCCGTTCTGGATCACGCCATAAACCAGCTTCTCTCCCTCGTCTTCCTGTTGAACCGATCGCACTGAGAATCTCGCGCAGAAGTATCCTTTGAATCCTTCGGCAGCCTTTTGGCCTGAAACAGGGGTGACAATAGCATCCTGTCGTTCCGTCGAGTATCCGCAGATCTCAAATGCGTCTTTACCGGTTGGTCCGGTCGGGAGGATAACGACGTATCCCAGAGGATATGTCACATTTGTAGGTGTAGAGGTGATGATGGAAGGTCGGGCAGCTTCAATCAAGACGTAGGGGTGTCGATTTGGGACCGAAGAGTCTTCGAACGTGAATTGCAGATGGCCAACTCGAGAAGCTGTATCAGAATGCTTATTAGCAATCGGTATCACAGACTCACAGATCAGAAGAGCACAGTTAAACGACATACTGGCACTCATTTCGCAAAGAACCTTCGATTCAGCGTTGTCCTCTACAAGAACGGTGTACAGGTCCGGACTGATGTACTCTTCGCGTTTTCCGGCATTCATAACAACTGAAAGACCTCGTTCTTCGAATTTAGTCTTGATATTGGATGGTTCTGCACCTTCTTCGGATACGACAACGCCAGGAATGACTGCAATGCTCCCACTCTCTCCCATCCAGATGGCCGGTTGTCTCGTACCCATGAAACCATGAATTTTCGTATTGTCCTGTACTTAATTGGTTGGAAGCTCTTTCTTCCAGAGAACCATGTAATCCATACCGCTTCGCCGCCTGGCAAAGCCCAGGACGCGTTGTACGGGGTCGCTGACACGTAAGAGACCTGAGTTTGCGCGACCCAACGAGTCATGCCAAATGGAGGGGCAACAGAAGGTATCATCCCTCCTGACGTATTAGGTGTCTTCCCCGTGGTTCCAATAAGCCTACACAGAACAACCAGTTCGTCAGATTTCGATGGTTCATTGGCAGGTGTAGGACGTACGAACAAATTGACCCATTCTATCGCGGATTTGGTTTTCCCCGAAACCCCATTTGCATAGATGTTACTTGATATTATAGCAACCAAAGTAGTCGCTAGAAGGGGTAAAGACCCCGGCGCTGTCGTAGCCTTCATGGAGGAACGAAGAGAACCAGCGTCGGGGGGCGGCGCGTTGTTCCACCCGTGACGTCGTTCCCACGTACTATTAGGGGTTCCGAGTCGGTCTTTAGGGGTGAATTTGGTATGAAAAGGCCTGAAGAGAAGGGGGTCTTGTCTTCTCTCATCATCTGAAGTTACACGACCTCTCAGACCTACTCAAGATGGTTTAGAATCTTTCAAGAATTTTTTTGATTGCCCCAAAGAGTCAATGTAGTTTCCATGTGATAGTAAAAATCAGGTACAAAGTAGTGTAATCTTAGCAACCCTGGAATGGGACTGCAAGGACGTTATATAAAAAACACCATATAGTTGCATGACAATGCCGCTTTCCTTCCACTTTCTAACAAGGACGAGAAAGGGCATACAGAGGGGGTTAAAGTGCCAATCCGAGGCACTGGTGAAAGAAATACTCGGAGCCTCTTTAAGACTCTTGGCCGAAGCGCCCATAGCGGGCGGTATGCTGATGCACCCCATGGCAGAAGGTTCTTCTTGAGCTGAAACAAAGATGTCTAAGTCCGGTGATAGTAGTGTGCTCCCACTTCCGAGGATAAGATTCGTGTGCTCCACAGATGACCGGGTGGAAATATAGTTATTAGTAGGGAGCACATTATTCCCCCGTCCTCGGTTAATGTGTCTTCGACTTGTTGGAACTACATGGTGCCTCCCCAGAATATGGTCCTGATGACTATACCTTTCCCTAATGGATAGCTCTGGCCGGACAGCATTCCAAAATATCTGCTTCTGTGAATGCAAACACCGCCGCGCTAGTCATACAACGTTGTGGCACCCTGATCGATGGCGTATTAAGATGTTGAGATGGGCAGAACAGATCCTACTACCTTGATAATTGCTACAGCCGCGATGGAATGTCATAGAGAAGGGTAGGACGAAACTCTGTGTTACTAGCAATCACGGAAGGCTTTCAGGCCGAGGACTCACTTCAAGGTCCTAATTTGGCAAAATGCATAGGCCTTCCCTCCTCACAAGGAAATGATTCAGTCGGAGACTTGGCATGAGACAGTATGTTTTCACTCTCAACTTTAAAATTTATCTTGTCGACATTGAATAACCATGTGCCGTTACAGGCTGCTGTACTACCGTAAATATCCGTAACACGAGCGCTTTGCATCTGGTTGCGCGCCGGGCACCTGTTTATGCAATACATATGTACACCCAAGCCACGTAACCACTTTCCGATGAATGCGCTTTATGTACCCCTCCAATAATTCCGTGTGCCTCTCGCTAAGTGCCGTTATCTAGTCAATCCTTACGGTTGATAAACGAGAAGCGCTGACCACAACAAGTCAACGCTTTACGCATACTATATCCTCCGGAACGCCCATGAGGAAATACTATGGCAGCGCCACTGGGAACATGACATAAAAAGAACAGAACCATAATCCTAGTTTCACGCCCCTTGGGTTCAAGTTTCGAAAGTCGCGTCGTGTAGCCCGCCGCCTTCACAAGTTGTTACATCCTGATTCCATGACAAAGCACAGTAGGGCTTCGAAATGAACCTCTAATCGCTCAAACCCAGGCTCTGAAGAAGTACCGAGTCGCAATAATAAACCGGAGGTACGTACGAGCGGCTTCAACAAACATTCTTCCTGTTTCATTAGACGCGGTGTTCCTTATCGCAGCTTACTACACATGGGAGACGCGTACGTCTTGTATCTGCATATGTAGCTCATCCGTAACGAACGAAAGATTATGGAATGAAACTACAGCAATGATCGTGAGGACTCGTCGAAGGGCAGAGGATTCTCCCTCCGATCAGTATGTATTTTGAGAGGTAGCGGGAAACGACCCTGGATTCACGAGCCGTTTGATCATGACTAAACTTCGGAAGGCTCGGGCTGGCCCTGTCAAAGCTCTGCCCTTTCTGACAGACCCTTACCCTTCCTTGGCAAATCAACCAGAAATTCTCCCGACTCGGACATTCGCGCCCAAGTACCGAACAGGTTCTTACAGGTACGTTTCGTGGAAGGTCCATGAGAATCAAAAATACGGGTAGATATTAATATGCTAACGGCAATTTGGCGAGAAGCACGTTTTGCATATATGGCATGTTCACATGACTCTGTTACACGAATGACGCTAGGAATCGCTGGACCTTTGACAATCCAGTGAGCTATACCTGTACATTGGATCTATCAGAGTAAGTACTAGACAACATTTCACTCCCGTGGAAGAGCTAATTGGACCCCAGCTATTCTTCTACGTCTCATAGACACCGATATGGCCCTTCTCTAGAGTAATATCAGTAGGAGAAAAGACATCCTAAAACTATGTCTCGCCGCGGCGCCAGGTATCAGTTAACCCGGAATTCACAGATCTCACTATTTTGATCTTCCCATGAAAAAGTTAGGTTCCTATACCATAAGGCAGCGCTGAACAAAGCTTGGAATGGATTGAATTGGCTGGCTACGCTACTGATGTGGCTCAGGTAAGCACTGATGGTGTTTACCTCGTCAGCTCGTTGTGACGATGATACATGGAAGGCCGAGAACGATGAACAAGGGAATAAATGGAAAATGAAAATGGAGAAATGAAGAATTAAGGAAAGACAATGGAGAGAGTAGGGGACGACGGTGTATGTACGATAGGTGTGAAGGCAGATTAATGGTTTTTCGAGGGACGAAGGTTTGAAAATCCGGGAAACGGTACCCCATATTCGCCCGTCGCAGAACACGCTTTCCATATGAATAACGTTGGCCAATTTAGTAATTAGCCGCTCCTCCTGAGGACGTGATAGGTGATTAAGATTTCGGTCATCGAGCAATGGTCGAATTCGGGGGATCAGGCCCATGTAAAAGAAAGATTTCCTTGTCCTTGCAGGCCAAGGTAGTTGTGCTGCCCCTTCAACTTGTCAAGTAAAAAAGGTTAACTGTGCCCGCCTAGCTCAATCGGATAGAGCGTCAGACTCTTACGGTCTAGGTGGGTAACCACTTGCGCAGTGGAATCTGAAGGCTGCGAGTTCGACCCTCGCGGTGGGCTACTTACCTTTTGTCACATAATGTAACTTCTTTTTTGCTCGCAAATCGAAGATGACGTCCGCCATCTGATCTCTCTACTATCGTTATTTTTTCGAGACTAATTTACGATTGCATCCATCATTTCTTACAGATGAAGAGAGCCTTTCGGAGCCTTTCGTTATGAATACCAATAATGGAGAGTCGGTGATTTCCGAAGGCGAAAAACACGAGACTGACGCGATAAATTTGTTCCTCTTTTCGATACCACGACCACGGCATTCGGGGCTCGAGAAACTGAGTGCCTACCGTCTTTAAAATTAGGTTCATGGTCTCCCAGGGCGATTATAATAGCCTTGGCGGCGATGCTACTCGCGAGAGTGCCCCTAATGCAAAATCCGAGTCCAATCGACATTCGGGAGGAAGCGCGTTGGGCGGATTCGCCTCCGCTTTTAATGATGCGTCGAATGACGAAGAATCTGACTCAGGATATGTTCAGGATTATGATAATGGGATCATTGCTACTAGAAAACGGAAGGGTAGAGGACAATCTCGCAGCGAACGACACGGACGTCCCGCCAAACGAGTCAGGGGCAAACGAGGACTTCTTGAAAGGCTACCAGATATGCCGCTGGACCTTTTGTTCGAGGTGAGCAGCTTCAGTTGGCGGCGTTTAACTTGTTTATCGCCCTCACAGATTTTTGGGAAACTCGATCCCGTTGACCTGCTTTGCATGGCTCGAACTACGCAAGCCCTACGTGCAATTCTGATGTCCAAAACCTCTGCGTTCATCTGGCGGGAGTCACTGTCGAACTCAGAGCCTGATCTCCCACCCTGTCCGGAGACGTTGAGTGAACCTGCGTGGGTCGATCTGGTCTTTGGGAAACAATGTCAGGTGCGCATCCCCCGTCGGCAAAAGTTGGCATGTTATTTCTCTAAGGATGTCATGTTCACTTTAGTGTGTCACCAGCTTTGCCCTCGTGCTCGACAAACCCCGCAAAATATATCTTGGCAGGCCATGATTCGGGGATGTATTACTTGCGTCAGACAACGGTGTGTACACATCAAGAATTTATTGAATCCATAACCATCGTAATACGAATTCCTCATTTAGCTTTAATGGCGACCTCCCTGACAATCTTCTACTCCCTCGCTCGGTAATAAAATATCTACCAATCTTTTATGTTGGGGGCGGTGCGCTATTGGCTTATACCAGATGGAACGACTGCTCACAATGATGAAGGTCCTCGGAGTAAACGAGGTGCTCACTTTCATCGTGAGACTGTCAAGCTCTGGGCGGCCGAATATGATAAGCAACAAACTGAGGACGAAAAGAAAGAGTGGAGCGAGAGAATGGTACAAATCTGGAAACCTCGGATGGAGGTTAGCTACTGCAATCACTTGACTGGCGCTCCAAACTTACAATTAATTCAAATAGCATGCCCAAAAGTGCGAAGCCTGGGAGAAAGAAAGAGAGACTAGGCATGCGGAACGGCTTGCCTCGGAACAACAGGAGCGCAAAGAGGTGTAAGTTGTACGGCTTGTTCCAGTTTGATCTTTGTAGTGACCTGCGATCGCTCCGTAGGATTTTAGAAAAATTGATCCAGTTAGGCTACGGTGAGGATGCAGAGATATGGCGTATAGATGGCTTCTTTTGGGTATCAGAGGCCATTCAGGCGCTGTTGAAGAAAGAAATAACACACCGGGGTGAGTCCATCTATTGTACTTTATCTGCAAACGACCATATTCAAGTACCTCTCAGTGTGGAACAATGCAAAAGATGGTGTCATTGAAGTCGCGGAACGCTTCCGAAATGCCAGAATTCAGCGTGAAACTAGGCCGATCCATCTGGAACGATATGACATCCTCCTCGAACTTCGTAACATTTACATGAAGCGTCGACCGATCAGCGACATTATTCCTCCCATAGCTGATATCTTTTTGTCTCCCGAAGTTCAAGACTTGCTCTCCAGTACACCACTCAGCGAAAGCATGACCTTGGAACATTTCGATAGGATTTCGGCTCAACTTCCAGCAATATCCATGAGGTGGGTTGGAGAGACGAAGAAGAAATTGGTGGAATTATGTGGAGAGAAAGCTGGAGAAATCATGTCCACGGCGCCGGGTGCCTTGGATGAATCATTCTTGGACCTTGCCATCGCTGTTTTCGGGTGTGGAAAGTGTCGGGAGAGAGGGTTTACCTATGTTGAAGCTCTGATGCACCGGTGTGCGACGCGGGGTAGGCTTAGCGGGTGGGATAAGGCCTTGAAAGACCAACTTGACCTCCGACGTTTTTCTGACCATACCGAGCAATTTCCCTGGAACCACATGGGACACATTACATTTTCTGCGGAATTGGCTACGATGGCTGTGGGGCGCTTGAGGGCGGTTGGCTTTGACCATAAGACAGTGATGTTTGCGGAGATGAACAGGCTAGACGACATCTTCGAGTGTGCTGGGGCGTTCTGTTCAGGTTGGAAGCAGGGTCGACTCATGCTGACTTGGCGTCTTGCGGTATGTGTCATCCAATATAAATGGTAGATTTTGGCTGAACATTTTGGTTTGCAAGATCGAACACAAATGTGAGGATCTTCAACTGAAGAGAGTAGACTCCCGAACGGCCCAGGTTGTTAAGGGACAAATGTTACAGCGGATGGTTAAGAAGGATAAGTATCAGGAGTTTACCTGTACCCGTTGTAGATGCAAGGTCATGAGGATGAATGTTCGACAGCATTTGTTGGATTCGTAAGTTTTCAATTTGTGGTTGTACCCTTTTGACTGGTCTGTCGTCCCATCAGACATGGTATCGATGAAGCGAAGGAGGAAGATGCTGTGCCTTTAGACTCTCGGGGATAGCAAAGCCATATCAATACTTTCAGTTTGGAGGTGCTACTCAATTTTGAATTTTCGCCTGAGAGGATCGGGCCATTCGTCCTAATTCTATATCCTAATAGTCTTCTTTTTCTCAGTTTCTGCCCTTGCAGGCTTCGTTTTAAATACAGTTTGGCCTGAAAGGATCGCGTGAACTCGTCTACCCGACCTTGCTTCAGCGTTTAAAGGATGTGCCCTTATTGATTCTTTATATAATAATAACCAGACGAACCGTTGCTATTAATGTTATCCAATATGAAAGTAAGGAGTCTAATCCTTCACTCAGTGTACATACTGGAAGACAAGCGTGATAAAATGTAATCCAATATCGTTCCTTACCACCCTTCTCACCCAGTTGGTGCGGCGCACGTTCCAATTGCGAGCTGTAGTAGCTATGTAATTATCGTGGTGAGAGGGTAAGAGCACCTCACGTTCCTGGCATTACAGGCGTCGCACTGTGACATAGGGGCAGCAAGGATTTGGGATTGTTTGGAACGAAAGGATAAGGCGTGTTGCGGCTTATTTGTTAATCATGCATCGTTTCCGGTGGCAATACATGTATATTCAGATCGACGGAACCTATTGCAAACATCAAACTTGAACTGGAACTATGAAGAACAATGCCCAGGTTCAGCGTAGAAGCAGTCCATCCCCCTTCCCTCAGGCAAATGACGACGAATTATCATTCATCATTGACGACGACGCGGGCACCAGTAAAGGGCGTCTTACCGGAAATGCGTTACGCGGCCATTCCCCTTCACACCGTGCCGCATCGTCTGATCGAATAACTGGGGGATCTGAAGATGAAGATTCTAGATCGGACAACGCTCCTGACTACGACATGGGGGTCATCGCTATTAACAGGAAGCCACAAAACTTAAACTTAAGAGGGTCTAATGGTCAGGAGGGTCCCGATACAATGGCCAGCAGAAGTGGTCCGTTAGGCGAGGGCAGCAGCAAGTCGGTGCACTCCAATACTGAGGAGGACCTTGGTCGATCTACTGGAAAACGGAAGGGAATCGTGGAAAGTACAGAACAGTCTCGCGATGAACAACGCCCTGCTAAACGAGTCAGGGGGAAGCGCGGGCTCTTGGAACGCCTCCCGGATATGCCATTGGATCTGTTATTCGAGGTGAGCAGCAGGTGCTCGCGGTGGCAGCGTTCTATTTACAATGAAATTCGCCGATAGATCTTCGGGAAACTCGAACCCATTGACCTTCTTCATATGGCTCGGACTGCGAAAGCTCTTCGAGGGATCTTGATGTCCAAGAGCTCGGCATTCATCTGGCGAGAATCTATCCTGAATTCAGAACCTGATCTTCCGCCTCGTCCGGATGATTTATCTGAACCTGCATGGGTTGACCTGGCCTTTGGAAAGCTATGTCAGGTGAGAATGCCAATAGACAATTCATAAATTAATCTCTACCAAAGACAGGACGCTGACAGTGGTCCTTTTTAGCTTTGCTCCCGTGCCCGAGCTGGGCAGAGAATATCGTGGGGGGCGAGAATTCGGGGATGTCCCGCTTGTCTCAAAGAGCGGTATGTCCATACCAAACATCCTCTCAGGAATATAAAGTGAATATGTTCCCGTGTAGCTTCGTTGAAGAAGACGATGCCTATGGCTTGGATTTACCGGACTCGATATTCAGATATATTCCAACAATAGATTTTCCCGGTGGTGCGTTGGTCACCTCCGTTTTATCTCTGTTTCATCTACACATCGACTTATAAAACAATTTTCAAGGCCATCGAGATCCAGCAGGCACTCGCTATCATGGCGCAGCTCTCATTCGTCTGGAAAAAGAATACTTACAATTGAAAAGTGAAGAGGCCCAGGATGCGTGGACTGCTAGAACGGAAGTGCTTCTGGAAGCTCAGTATGAGGTGAGTAGCTGTTGGGCATTCCACTTAAATCGGCGACTTTTAAACTGCTACATATTTAGTTTGAAGATAGGTGTAAAATATGGGAACGGAGGAGACAAGAACGGCTGGCAGCGCAATTGCTGGCAGAACAGCAGCAGCGTAAAGAAATGTACGCTATATCATCGATTCTTGGGTCGCATGTTACTAACAATCAGTGAAACGCTCAGGATCTTAATGAAACTGGACGGCTTAGGGTATGCTGGTGATACGGCAAGATGGCTTACAGATAACGATTTTTGGGCAACATCCGCTGTTCACGGCCTATTGAAAAAGGAAATAACTATTCGCAGTGGGTGCTCTATCTCTTGTTGTTGCCACTATCTCTTCATGATCCCCTCTCTCTTATAGGATGGAACAATGCAAAAGGCCGGGTCGTCGAGATTGCTGAACGCTTCCGCAACGACAGAATCGCGCGCGAACACCGAACGGAACTGCGCGAGCGACACAAATTAATCCTCGAGATTCACGAAGTTTATGTGAAAAGCAGGCCCATCAACGACATTATTCCTCCCGCAGCTGACATTTTTATGTCTCCTGAAGCTCAGGGTCTCCTTGCAGATACACCTCTCAGCGAAAAAATGAGTCGAAAACATTTCGACAGTCTCCTTTTGCAACTTCCCTCTATTTCGACGAGATGGGTCAAGGAAACGAAGAAGAAGCTGATGGAAATGTGCGGAAAGAGGGGTCGACAAATTCTCTCTACGACTCTTGGTCCGGTCGATGAATCGTACTTGCAGCTTGCGATTGCTGTGTTCAAATGTAAAAGGTGTACAACTTACTGGGGTGACCGAGGGTTGAGCTGTTTCCAAGCTCTGACGCACCGGTGTGCGACGGGGAGTATCGTAGGGTTTAAAATGTCTGACACCCAAGTCTCTCAAGAGTTGCGATGCTTTATCAACGAAACGCAGCAGTATCCTTGGAACGCTACAGGTGTCATCACCTTTTCGGATGTAATGTCCAAGCGGGCGGTGGCTCTTTTCAAGGCGTTTGGATATGACTATAAGGCCATAACATGGGAGGAGATGGATAGGTTGGACGACATCTTCCAATGCAAAGCGGAGTCTTGTTCGAGTTTTGCACAAGGTCGGTTGATGCTCACTTGGCGGCTTATGGTGCGTTGTCCTATGAATATTTGATTCTTGAATTTGCATTGAATCCGTCGGTTTATGCTTTAGATCGAACACAAATGTGGAGGTACATCGTACGAGAAAGTGGATCCCCAAACGTCCCAGTCCATCAAAGCTCGAATGGTAGAAAAGATGGTGAAGGGTGGATCCGATGGACTGTACCTATTCGACTCTGATGACTACGCCCCGCACTGCTTCAAGGGCATGTTTACCTGCGTGCATTGTAGGCTTGAGTTGCGAAGGAGGGATGTTCGGAAGCATTTACTGAGTTTGTACGTTCTGCCTTTGCTTCTTTCAAAAAATCGACATGTATCGAGTGTTCTCATGGGTTATTCTATTAGGCATGGGATTGCTGAACCAACGGATGATGATGCGGTTGCATTCTTGGATTCTCAAGGCTTAGAGCCGTATCGTTTTTATCAGTTTGCAGGTGCTACTCAGTTCTGAAATTTTGAATGGGAGGGTTGGGGTGTGTGTTACTGATTTTGTTGTACTATAGCTTGATTTCTTTGGTACCGCCCCTCCGGACTTGAATATGAATGTAGAACGTTTGAAATATGACAATATGTGATTTAGATCCTATGGGACCTGTTCGAAAAGACCGTACTCTGAGTGAACCAAAAGCCACTCATTATGATTAAAGTGGCAACTATTGATTCAGCACCGTGATCCGACAAGTTAATAGGAATACAAGGGGGATAAATGATTAACTTTTTTGCTGAGGCTCGGCGCTTAGTTGGCGTTTAAAGTTTAATTGAGTCATCGTGGGGTAATACCATGCATTAAGACTTACTGGAGTAAGTACAATGTCTCTAAGGAACCCGGGTATGTACATACTTGAAGCTTAAAGCTTTAAAGTACCGGTGCACCGCACCCCCTGGACTGCGGTACGTCCGCCGCAAAACCCAGATCAGGGTGAGGAGGTCCGTTGGGCCGGGCACCTGTTCACGCCAGGCAGCCAAGGCATGGAGCTCTTGTACCTATGCATTGTGGATCTAAACGCAAAAATAAATAAATAATGTCAAGTTTCGGTAAATCGTACCGGGGTCGTGAGTACTAGCGTGAGGACATGGTGGGTGGGTGTATACACTCAATTTTCCATTATTTATCCCACGCGAGGGGATTTTTGACTTGGTCGTGAGGCGTTTCTCAGTCATGAAATCGGTGTATCATCCATGCGAGGGAAGACTTTGGGATTGGATTGGCAGGAACGATGCAGATGTCTGATGAACTCGGAGCTATGAGCGAGCCGGCTATCATCTGCGTTATGCGTATGGGCGCATTGCGAGTCATTGGGGGACGTAAGTACGTCCGTTCGGAAAAAAGGTGTAAAAGACTGGTGGAGTCGGAAGTGGTCTTTGGAGGAATGGATTAGGTTTAGTATTTAGTGGGTTACGTGGAACTCTTGGATTGATGAGTTTTTAGACGATGTGGTTGCATCGTTAGAGTCACAAAGGCTAAAACCATATTGCTATTAGCAATTTGGAAGTGCTACTCAGTTTCGAAATTCTGACCGAGAAGGTTGGGGTGTTCGTTGCAATTCTGTATCGTAATGTTTCTTTCTTTGTTCCCTTCCGTCCAGGTGGATTTGAATGCAATTTGAAATACGTCGGTTGTTTCCGGTAGCAACATGATTCAGATCGACGGGACCTGTTCTTCGAAAACACCAAGCTCAAACCATAACCATGAAGAACAACTTGAAGGTTCAGAGGACGCACGGTTCATTTCTCTTCCCTGACAGTGATATCGATGGCTACGAATCATCAATCATTCAAAGCGATGACTGTGCTGACCTGCAGAGGCATATAGGTGCCCCTATCCACGACTCGGACAACTCTGAAACAGACGTCGCTGCCGCCAGCACAGGGGCTAATGGCGGAAAGGCGGAGACTTCAGGCAGAGCTTTCGGACATTCTCCTTCGCGGGGCGCTGTAGAGTCCGGTCGCAAAAACGGCGGATCTGAAGATGAAAACTCCGGATCAGACGATGACCGCAACTTTGACATTCAAGTTGCCGCCATCGCTGCTAACAGGAAACGACGCAATACGGGAGGCTCTCAGGATCAGGAACGTCCTGATAAAAGGGCCAGGGCAAGTGGAGCTTCGACAGACCAGGACGGAGACAACTCTGGAT
This sequence comes from Coprinopsis strossmayeri, assembly GCA_900156845.1. Taxonomy (NCBI): domain Eukaryota; kingdom Fungi; phylum Basidiomycota; class Agaricomycetes; order Agaricales; family Psathyrellaceae; genus Coprinopsis; species Coprinopsis strossmayeri. The sequence continues at coordinate 93,034 of FTPT01000217.1, forward strand.
TTCGGTGGAGAGAATCTCTGGAGGTGTCCGAACCTGGTCTTCCACCTTGTCCAGAGGATTTGAGTGAGCGTGCGTGGGTCGATCTTGTGTTTGGAAAAGAATGCCAGGTGAGTACGGCAGTATCAGATTTTACAAACCCGTTGCTTTCAGAGAGTGTACTGTGTTGACGGTTTTGTTAGATTTGTTCGCGTACCAGAAATACTGGGCAGACTATAGTTTGGGGGGCGAGAATTCGAGGATGCCCTCCCTGCGTTAGACAGCGGTGAGTGCTGAGAAGTATCTTTTCGATGAGAAAGTAAAGCGAACTCTGGTTGTTTCTTTAGATTTGGTGGACGTCCTGGTCGGAAAAGGGAATTACCACACTCGGTGTTCAAGTACATACCAACCCTGAATGTTACCGTTGGTGCGTCTCCGGTTCCCATTATCCGTCCGCGTCTACTCTTTTTGAACTCGTACGATTACTTACGAATGACTCTGAAGGGCCTCCCAAAGAACAAGGCTTGCGGTATCATAATACGACTATTATACGTTGGAAGGCGGAATATTCCGAACAGGAGACAGAAGAGGCCAAGAAAGAATGGACCAATAAGATCATAGAACTTGGGAAGGCTCGGCAAGAGGTTAGTTATTGCCGGTATTCCGCGTCCATCTTCTTTCAGCTCAGCAATAACTTGGATCGTAATAGCATGCGAAGAAGTGTAAAGAATGGGCATCGGAGAGAGAAAAGAGGCAGGCAGCACAGCGTGCTATGGAACAGCAACAGCGTAAAGAGCTGTAAGTCAAATCTCTGTCTCGGGTTTGGCGTTCTAATCAACTTGGCTCTCAGGATATTAGGGAAATTGGATGATCTGGGCTTTGGTGAAGATACAGAAAGGTGGCTGACAGATGAGAACTTTTGGAAATCGTATCATGTTCAGCCATTGCTGAAGAAAGAAATAACACGGCGTGGTATGTATAGGCAGTCCATACACCTCGTTGTCCTTCATCTTCATACATCTAACCTACCTCGGTATCTCACAGTATGGAAGAATGCAGAAGCGAAAGTGGTCGACGTTGCTGAACGCTTCCGCGATAACAGAATTGAACGGGAATTTGGACCAAGGATCTGTGCAAGATATGAGCTTGTCGTCACGCTCCGCGAACGCTACGCCAAAACTCGGCCCATCAACGAGCCTATCCCTTCCCCAGCTGATATATTTCTGTCTCCTGAAATGTATAGCCTGCTGGCAGATACACCGCTCACGGAAGATGTGACCCTGGAGTTCTTTGATGGTGTCGCAGAGCAGCTTCCCGCAATCTCGATGAGGTGGGTTGAGGAGACGAAGAAGAAGCTGGTCGAGATGTGTGGAGAGAAGGGAGGGGAGATCCTGTTGGGGACACCTGGCCCAGCTGACGAGTCCTTCTTGGAGCTTGCGGTTGCTGTGTTCGGGTGCAAGAGGTGTGGACAAGGGCTGAGCTATCTTCAGGTTCTTGTGCACAAATGTCCGAGGAAATCCAGCTACCAATCTTGGGAGATGCCTCGGCAGCGCGACCTTCGACGGTTTGTTGATTATACAGGGTGGTGCCCGTGGAACTATGAGGGCGTCATCTCCTTTTCGGAGGAGATGTCGAAGAGGGCGGTTGAACTGTTGAAAGCGGGCGGGTATGACTATAAGACGGTGAAGTTTGAGCGGATGGATAGTTTAGACGACATTTTTGAGTGCAAGGCTGAGTTGTGTTCGGGTTATACCAAGGGGCGGCTCATGCTCACCTGGCGTCTTGCGGTGCGTGTTCGTTTGGCATATCATGTTGGGAATGGCTGTCATCTGACGCAGCCTTTTTGTCAAGGTTGAACATGAATGTGGAAATGCTCAGTTCAAAAGGGTTGACGCTCGAACAGCCGCGATTGTGAAAGCCCGCATGACGGAGAACATGGTCAAGCAGTGCGTAGGGATATACGATGCGGAACTCACCTGTGTGCATTGCCGACAGATGTTGAAAAGGAAGGAGGTTCGACAGCATTTGCTGAGCTCGTAAGCTTCCTTTTCCTTTTCTTCTACGTTTAACTTGCTCATAGGTTGATATTCTATTAGGCACGAGATAGCTGAGCCGAAGGAAGACGATGTGGTTGAGCTTTTGGATTCTCGAGGGATACAGCCTTATCATTATCATCAGTTCGGAGGTGTTACTCGGTTTTGAACAGTCCTGCCAACTTGTAAAGGAGGGGGGTTGGGGATGTCAAAGGTACATAACGATATCATACACTAATGGCAAGCAATTCTTCTGTTCGCATCGTCTGCTGTATTCTCATTGCCATCTCCTTGTGACCGCATTCTATTTGGTACACCCTATACCAACCATCTAAGTCATTCTTTGGTCTGGTCTGAATAGAACACCTTTCTTCGAGTACACGAGTACGTGGAGGTTCACTTCCTCGGAATATGCCAGTGTCTTCTAATCTTACACATGTTCTACCAAGGCAAATGAGGCTTTGCCTCTGCCAGCTCTTTTCTGATACTTAGATTAATTGTTATTCACGGACCTGAGTCCTCCGTGAAGTCCTCACACATCCCACGGGATTATTCAGCTCTACAGTTCGGTGTGTGTAAGTCTCGGGTAGGTTGACGTGAACAAGACCATCACTGGACCTGACAGCAACTATGCTTTCGCCGTCGTAGCACCTTTCAGCGTTGAAGTTACTAGCGATAGCGGGTTGGAGGGTGTCTTTACCAGCTGGGCCGGAGCGACATTACGGTCGAGCCCTTGTAGTGGCGTCGATTGGACACTCCAAAGCGTTGTGTGCTAGATTCCCAATGCCATATCGCGGTTGCACTCAGTGCCGCTCCTGATTGAGCTTGAAACTAGGTATACGGAATTTTGGATTGAAGGAATAGGTTATGTTGAACTTTTGATTGATGATAGATGGAAGTTTATACTTGAAATCGAGTCGGATAGAGACAGAGCTCTGTCTGATGCACTTACTAGCCGTATTGGACAGGTCCTTTCATGTCGGTGAATAGGTCATTGAGCTACTGAGAATGATTAATCTCATGCTACGGCCCCGGAGGGAGGTCGAGTAGTATGACAATAGACCTCGTTAATTCATGAGAGGCAGGTTGTCCGTATCTGATGTCTACTACTTACCCGTATAAGCCAGAACCGTCCATTTAAGTACTAGCAGTACTTCTGATGGCCGTTATAGTCTATTTCTGAATGGGAGTTCTAGCTCGCCTTGTGGGAATTCAGGGTGTTGATCGACTAGAAGCTCGAGGTAAACTTCTCGCGGGCGCACACGCTCGCTTATTTCATATTTCACGAGATGTTTGTCTGCTTCAGAGGATATGAGCGTCTAGATCCAGCCCAGCCCCGTTCAACACTCAAGCTCTCGAGTCTCCCCGAGACGGGAAACCGAAAACCCCTATCACGATCCGACACTCGCCAATCAGGCTTAGTCAGCGCCTCCGAAACAACAGTTGGGAGTTTCTATGACGACCGTGCGTTTCTTGTCGCTTGGAGTAGCATTCAACGTTCAGTCCACACTTTGTCTATTCTTTTTACGTTCTCTTCTCTATACCCCCGCTTTTCCTCCCCATTTGCCTTGCTTGGATCTCGTTCTCAAATTTTGTGAACCGACGAGACAGGAGCATCGAGTCGAGGGCAAGACATATCAGAAGAAAGAGACAATTAAAAGATTATCCGACGGTTGTGTTGTTGCTAGTGGCGACGATAACAACGGTATTCGGATAACGACCGCGACCGTACTGCCATACGAACACAAGCCCGGAGACGACGACAACGACGACGACGGGTTCAGGGCGACCGTAGCACTAGCGATATCGAACAACAAAAGCGAGTGGGATCAGAACTTTACAAGTCCCCGTTTTTCTGATTTCTACGGTTGTGCTGTTTGTTTTGGTCAGGGTTCGAGCAGTTGTAGCTCTCGAACGATTTGGATTTGGTTCTTTACGAACGAGTGAGTGCTCTTTCCTCCTCCTATACCTTTCTTTCGTAGTCCATATTGGATTTACGAGTACTTTTTTTATTTTTATTTAAATTTCTGCTGCGGCTGCGGTGCTGTGTACTGCGATATGCGATGTTGAATGGAAGGCGCAATTGAATGTTGCAGGTACTGATCGTTTGTTGATACACAGGTCCTTTATTCTTTGTCGGGATACTTGGCCCGCCGATTGCGTATAAACACCAGAGCGAGAGCTTGGACCGTCGGCCATCGACTTGCCCTCGTCATCAATTCAATCCGACCTTCGAGTAGAAGTCCGATTGTGGGCGACTGGATCGCTTGAAGGATACACCGACATCCACATCGAGACCGGACCTTCAGGCTACGACCTTCGAGGCCTCTGGACGAGCGCCATCCGTACCAAATAGCGGATAGCAAGAACTGAAAGCAGTAGGAGAACAAGAAAAAGGAACAAGAACAAGATGACGACGGTGTATAGTGATAAACCTATCGGTAAGCTCAACTCCAGCTTCGCTTCATCTGATTATCTATTTCTATCCATCTTTTATTCGGATCTTATCGTTGGTTTTTTTGGTACACCATCCTTGCCGTTCTGATTCCCATTGCTTAAAACCCACAACCCTACTTCCGCCTTTTTTTTCTTCCCGGCTACGCGGCTTTGATTTTCATTTCATTTTCGCCTTCGCGCGAGGCTGCTGCGGTCAGGGATGGGCTATATAGACGCCTTTCTGCGATGATAACGGATGGATGTGATCACGGAAGGAAGGAAGTTGTTCCCGCCTGATCGACCCCATCGCGAGCCGCGGCTGCGGGTGCCTCGAGGCATCAGCGAGGCACAGGGTAGGCAGCTCGCAGGCAGCTGCTGCTGCAGACCCTAGCCATCGATGGAGGGTCAAGGGCATTTAAAAATGCATTCCGTCAGCTTCGTTCCCTCGTTCGTTCGTTCGTTCGAGCTCTTTGTTTCGTGTTGGGGGCGGTGAGACGTCGACGTTACCGGTCGCTCGTTTGTGCTCGGTGTATGCAGCTGCGTGGCTTGGTTTGAACGGGTTGCCACTGTTTGCCGATTGCTGCGATTTTTTCCTTGCCACTGCTTGCCTTTCAACCAGACGCTAGCACGACCATTCTTCCTCTTGGCGATTTGGATATACGATGCTTTCGATATCGATGGAGAGAGCAACCGCTCTCGCCAACCTCCTCGCTGCCTTTCTTTTCGTGCAATGTGCTGCTCTAGCGGTTGTTTCTATGCTCTACCCTCGTCTTCTGCGTATGCTGTTTCGTCGTTGGCTTCCGAGTCGATTCACTACTGGTTTTGCTTTACCTTCTTCGCTTTGGATTCACAAGACGCTCTCGGATAAGATGCTGATCCCCCTTTTTCGTCTTGGTCGGATTGTTGTAGGGCCTACCGGCGCCGGTACCGACACGAGTGCTCCTCCTGCTACGATGACGAACGGCAGCGCGTCTGGTACGCGCGGGTCGTATAGCCATACGACCCCGACCTCTTCGTATACTCACTCTTCTCAAACACATACCAATACCGGCAATAACAACGCTCAAGCGAACATTCACAACCAAAACCAAAATCAAAGCCAGAACCAGGCACATTCATCGACGGCGTTCTCGCTTGAGGCGCATACGCCTGCGCCTGTGAACCCGTTCCCGTCACCTTCGAGCTCGTTTATTCCGCCGCCTACCCCTGGCCCGCATGAGTTTGCGGTGAAGCCGCCCCCGCCGCCGCGCAAGGGGAGCGTGTTGGGGTTGGGTGGTGGTGGTGGTGGTGGTGGTGGGGCGAGTGTGAACGTGAATGGACACGGTCTGGGGGTTTCGACGGGCGGAGTGGCGAGTACGAATGGGGTTAACGGGTATGGGATTGGAGAGACGGTTGCTGCGAGGGTGGGTATGGATGGAATTGTTGAGGAGGGGGTAAAGGGTGGGAAGAGGGTGTCTAGGCCTTCTTCGTCTTCCAACTCGACATCCACTTTAACCCACAACTCGAACGTGAACTCGAGTGTAGTGCCATCGCCTGCAATCACCAATGGGAATGGTGATTCCGGGAAACCAGGATCAGGATCGGCGTCCTCCACCTCCCTTCTTGCGAATCAGACGGGTGTCGCAACTGTATCAGCAGCGTCTGGAGCTGGGTCCGGGTCGCAACGGGCGGTGCAAGGGCAAGGGCAACGGGTGGAGCAACGGCCGCAGACAAGGATCACGCAAGCTTTACCTCTGCTTTCATCTCAAGTCCATATGCACGATTCTGCGGCGAAGGATACGGTGCAAGAAAGAGAAAGAGAGGAGGAAGCGAGGCAATGGCAACAGCAGGGTGATACGGGTACGGGCGCGGGTACGGAGGTTGTGCTTGAGGCGGCGGCGGCGACGATGTCGCCTGTGACGCCCACGCCTGCTATGTTTAGTTTTGTGGGGTTGAATGGGTCGAGTTCGGGATCAGCTCATACAAGCACAAGCACAGCCGGGGCCCCGCATACAACCACGAATGGGACCACGAATACGACCCCGCATGCGACCACGAATGTGAATGCGAATCAGAACCAAAGCTCAGCTGTGCATGGCCACACGCATATATTGATACCCTCGTTGAAGCAGCTGAACGAGATGCAAGGGCAGGAGCGGACGCCTACGACGCCGTTCGGTTCGTCCCACTTGGCGTCTTCGTCGTCAAACTCAAACTCGAACTCGGCGACAGCTGTTACCTCTACCTCGACAACACCGACGCCTGCGCCAATAACACCACCGACCCCGACGACGACGACAGCGTCAACAACGGTGACACCCGCACCGATACCGACGACGACGACGACATCGTCGCGCCCGCCCTCCTCATACATCGCGCCTGATTTCGCGTTGGGCGCGTCGAGACCTGCACCGCCCTCTCCTGCGCTGAGTGCTACAGCCTCACCGTCCAGCTTCAACAGCCCGAATTCGAAGCGGATCTCGCGCGCGCTGAGTACCTCGTCTCAGCGCTCGGGCGGGTCGACTAGTCGACCCACGTCGGGGGTGTGGGGGTCTGTTGTGGGTGGTGCTGGCGGGTCTGGGTCGCCGATTATGTCTCGTGTGAATTCGAAGCGGGAGCGGGGGGGTGATGGGTATAAGGATGGGCAGAGGGATAGAGAGAGGGAGAGGGAGAGGGATAGGGAGAAGAGGATGAGCCAGCTGAGCAGCAGTTTTACGCTTGGGAGTCCGTTGGGGAGTCCGACCAAGGCTGGGTTTGGGGGTGTGTTTGGGTATCAGGTGCAGCAGCTACAGCAAGTTTCGACGTCGTCGTCGTCCTCCCAGGCGAATGTGGCGCCGTCTTCTGGTGCAGCAGGAGTGACTGTGGGATTGGGAGGGAGAGGAGAGGTGTTTTCGCCTCCGCCGCTGGTGCCTGTGACGCCGCATTCGGCGTCGAGTGTGAATAGTACGACGAGTGTGGAGACTGCCATGCCGTTGAGTGCGCCGTCGCCTTCGATTAGTTCGTTTGGTGTGTTTGGGCGGGGGGAGAGGGTGAGTGAGGACGGGGAGGAGCCGAAGACGCCGCCTGCGTCTGCGCTAACGCGTACTGGTGCCGGAGGAAAGGGCATGAGTATGGACGTGGACGTGGACGTGACCGTGGAACAAGAACGACAAGAAGGAGGAGGAGGAGAGAAGAAGGCATCTAGGACTGTGTATATCAAAATTCGAGATTTTGCGTTTGAGGAGGGTGATGAGCGACATTGTGGGCTTGGAGAGTTGTGTCCGAGCAGTAATTCGGTGCAGAGGTTGAATAAGAAGTTGAGGAAGGGGTGGATTAATTGTGGGTTTCTTCCTTCCCCTTTGTTATTTTGTTTTTGGTTTTTTGGTTTCGGCCGATGCGACCTTGCTTTTTTTTTTGGGACGGGATAACTGACGGCGTCTTCTTCTCTTTTCCTGTGCAGCACGACGAAATGATGGACGGGCGCTGAGCACGTCTTCGATTGATTCTTATGCCTCTGTTTCGTCGACGTCGACAGACGGCGGGTACGAAGATGCGGACGACGCGGATCCGTGGGATCGGTTCAAGATGGACTTTGGACGGTTGAGTTGGAACACTGGGTTTGGAGGAGGGGCAGCTATAGCTAGTACATCTTCCTCATCCACTTCTGCCTCTGGATCCAACTCGCTTGGAAGTGGGTTCCCGAGCCGGAGCGACCTCGACCGGAATTTCTTGGATGAAGATATGCAGTATGATGAGGATGATGAGGATGGGTTTGGACGGGGGGAAGTCGACGAGTTTTATGTGGTGGATGGAGATGAGGAGATGCATGATCCGGACGAAGAGGAGCCGCTCTACCCTGGAATTTACCGTGCACTGTTTGCGTTTGAGCCGGAGGGTACGGCGGAGGTGCGGTTGGTGGAGGACCAGCTTGTGCGTGTTGTTGGACGGGGACGCGGGGTTGGCTGGGCGGTTGTCGAGGTCGAGTGGAGGGCGGGGAAGGAGGAGCTGGCGAGGCTGGGGGTTGGGGAGGAGGGCGTGGTGTGGGGTGATATGGGTACTGGGGGCGTGGATGTTGTCATGAGTGATGGGACGAAGACGAGGCATGGGCTTGTCCCGGAGAGCTATGTTGCGCCTGTTAGGCTGGACGGGGATGGGGAGTAGGCGTGATGAGGAGTCTTTGGGCTCGGTCGCTGTGAAGGTGGTTGCCATTCTTGAATTCCCAGAACCTACACCACCCTCAATGATGCACATAATCGCTCTTGGAATTTTCTTGGCTTAAGTTAACTTTTGTCGATTTCTTTCCTTTCCCTTTTCCCTTGCTATTATATCTTCTTTATTATTCATGTCTCTTTTTTTCTCTATCCCGTCAAGTTTAATTCGCGGGTACTTCTTTTTGCGTTGAGGTACTTTATTGTGTTCCTGGTGTCTAGCATCCATCATACATCCCATCCACCTGTTCGTTTTTTTTTTTTGTGTCAGTACTTTTTATATATCCCAGTTGTTTTTTTCCCCTGCCTTTAACGTTGGGTTCCAGTACCCTGTACATGTATTGATTCATTGAACAGTGACAGTAGCAGTACATCCATTCTTACACTCAATCATACGGCCCCCCTTTTTTGACTAGTATGTTGCATTCGTTTGTCCTTTTGTGCCTTGTACTTGGTTTGTTGTTAACCCTGTGTTGTACTAGTTCGTCTGATTACCTATTCTTTTATTTCTCTCTTGATTTCGTATGTGCCATCTGGGAGGACGAGACTTACCGATGTTGGTTTAGTCAGGTATGTATGGACAGTACTACGAACTTGTTCTAGGGTCCGATTTTATATGGTGAATTGGCCGAAATTCTAGGGAGTTTAATTTTCAAACTCTCCCGACTACGTCAAAGCATTGACAGAATTTACTCTGGACGATGGTGATCTAGCCGCCAAGAAGCCCAGATTAATCACGAGCCGGGCGCCTCTTCTTTGTTCTCAATAAGGCAAGGG
>FTPT01000217.1:102488-132095 GCA_900156845.1 Coprinopsis strossmayeri
CCAACACCGTACAATTCATCATCATCGTCGACGCTACACATTCAAACATCCACTCTATATGCATGTATCATAGAAACCCATCAAATCTGTTCTTAAGTCTGACTCGGGGACTGCCCAGTGACAATTTAGCAAGCGACGGTCTGGAGAGTCCAGTCGATGCCGCTCCAGGGGCTAGACAAGGTCTCTCCGGCCCAGCTGGTAAGGACGCCCTCCAACTCGCTATCGCTAGCAACTTCGACGCTGAAAGGCGCTACAACGGTGAAAGCGTAGTCGTTGTCAGGTCCAGTGATGGTCTTGTTTCCACCCTAGAAATTCCATTACCGTTAGTTTAGCATCGCACACCCTCAGTCGTCGGAATTAAGGAGTACAAGACTCACGCTGATGGTGTGGCCAGTGTAGTGCACGGCCAATTTGTAGCCGAGGACTGTGGTGGTTGCCTCGTGAGCCAAAGTTACTCAGGGATGGTGAGTGTGGAAAGGACAACTCACGGTAGTTGAAGTCGAGCTCCAGGTCGGTGCCAGCCGGAATAGGGTTAACACTCGGCGTCGAGATGAAGGTGCAAGTGGCGTCTCCACGACGAGCAAGGGGGACGACACCGGCGCTAGCCATAGTGGCAGCAGCCAACAAGAAAAGCTTCTTGAAGGACATCATGATGAAGTATAGAGATGCAGTAGACTCGAAGGTCGTGAGGTAGTGAGTTAAGTTTGTGAGTGAGTGAGGTTAGAAAGGCGCGAGTTGTAGAACCAGGCTTCTCTGCCCTCCCACTATCAACCCCACGTCTTTTATACTTTTCCAGTGACTCCACCATAAGCCTGCTTCACGTAGCTTCACGTAGTCGTGTTATGAACGTCTGACTCTCAGACAAAGCGGCATCTCAATGCATCTGACTCCTACGCGCCTTGATGTGCGATTTGCCCGCTCAACCCCATCAGGAATTGTCTCAAATGATTCCCAAGTTCATGTAACCAAGACCGGGCATATGTCCCCGGGCATATCGACACTCTACCCAGTCGCTACTTTTACGTTACGGTACGTGTTGCCAAATTGAACATCACCTCCCGTTAGGAGTCAAGAGTACAAAGAGTACGTATATAGCTTCGTGAAAAGGTGCCCGCCGGGCCCATCAGCCTTCTGGTTCTGGCCATGGGTTTCGCGGTGGTTGTGCTACCATCCAGGGGGTGGACTACAACTCTTGAATACCCAGGTTCCTGTAGGGTCGTGCATCGTATTCTACGAGATACTGATCCATGGTCCGGGTATCAATCATCAATCCCACGATCTTAGTGGAACCATTCGACTCACAATGACTCTTTAGGCTTTAAGCGCCAACTAGGCGCCGAACCTGAGAAGAAAATTACATCCATTTTGTTTATTCAATCTCGTTAGTATGGCATCCCAAGACTTTGGAGAGCTAATATGTAGTAATTCAGCTCCCCGTATGCTCTTTGTCCCCGCATTCGCCGACAAGCGCTAGGAAGTAGTATCCTCCGGGCCGGAATGACTGCCCAAGTCATTTGAACGCGGCGGTCATGGTACAACAATGATTATTCAGAGTCCAGACGTATTACGGTCTTCGAAATCGTCTATAGATCCCACTGCCGCTATGAGCTGTTATCCATACAACTCACTCATCAAGAAACCCGGAGTTTAAGAATCAAACTGACAATTCTAGGGAAGTCCCTGGGTCATAAGATATTAAGGCTATGGCCAACGCGAGACTTATAATTACATACAGACCTAGTCTGCAGCTGAATAATCCTCAGGGATGAAGGCTTCGCGTAGGTCGTCCGGTCTGTGATTCGTGAATCGATGGTAATATCTCACTTGCCACGTGACAGATTAGAATCCGTACGGTCCTTCTGTGCAAGCACGCACCCTCGGTGTGTTGGTGCTTCCTTGGAGCCAAATTAGTGGCCTAGCCAAGACAGGGCCATTGTCAATTGGTCTAAGGCCAGCGGGTGCTCCAAACGTTATCCTTTGACCAGAACCGCTCGAACCTTGGTATTTCTTCTCAAAACCCACCATCTTATAGTCGTACCCGCCGCTCTTCGACATCTCTTGAGAAAAGGTGATATGAGATCCTACCGCCGAGAAGCCCAAAGTAAGCACGAGGCAGGCGCCTTTTCTTTGTTCTCAATAAGGCAAGGGGAATACCGTAATTGTTGCGGGACCGACGGGGTTGTAGATCATAGATGAGACCTTGCAGTTTGAATTTGCGAAGTAATTCAACCCAGAGGCCAGTTGGCTCTGAGGCGGGGCGTTCAGAATCAAGAGATAAAATTCTAACAGATTTCGCGCTTCAAGCCTCACTCCAGGCAAAAGTCAAATCTTTGACCCAACACCGTACAATTCATCATCGTCAACGCTACACATCCAAACATCCACTATATGCATATATCATAGGTTCCCATCAAAGTTGTTCTCAAGTCTGACTCGGAGACGGTTGAGCGACTCGGGCAATTTAGCAGGTGACGGTCTGGAGAGTCCAGGCGACGCCGCTCCAGGGGCTAGTAGGCAAGGTTTCTCCAGCCCAGCTGGTAAGTACACCCTCCAGCTCGCTGTCGCTAGCGACTTCGACGCTGAAAGGCGCGACGACGGTGAAAGCGTAGTCGCTATCAGGTCCGGTGATGGTCTTGTTTCCATTCTAACGGTTCCATTCTCGTTAGCTATCCTTCTGAATCCTCGGTCTTCGTAAGGGGGCGACTCACGTAGATGGTATTGCCAGTGTAGTGGACAGCCAATTTGTAGCCGAGGACTAGAGGGGGATTGTGCGTGGATGAGCAAATGTGTTTGTGAGGACGATGAGTGTGTGGGGAAGAACATACGGTAGTTGAACTCGAGCTCCAAGTCGGTGCCCGCCGGGATAGGGTTAACATCCGGCGTGGTGATGAAGGTGCAAGTGGCATCCCCACGACGAGCGAGGGGGACAACACCGGCACTGGCCATAGTGGTAACAGCCAACACGAAGAGTTTCTTGAAGGACATCATGATGAAGTATAGAGATGAAGTATAGAGATATGGTAGACTCGTGCGGTAGTGAGTCAAGTTGTCGAGTGAGTCAAGTTAGAAAGGCTCGGGTTGTAGAACCACTGGGCTTCTCTGCCATTCCATTTTTTCCTCCACGTCTTTTATACGTTTCCAGTGACTCCACCGTAAGCCTATTTCACGTAGCCTGACGTACTCATGTTCTGAACGTCTGACTCTCAGACGACAAAGCGGCATCCCAACACATCTGACTCCTACGCGCCCTGATGTGCAATTTGCCCGCTCAACCCCGTTAGGCATTGTCTCCCCCCGCCAATCCCTGTACCCTTGTGGTACGTATGTACCTAATTATAGTGCATCTATGTAGAGCTGACTCAAATGATTGTCAGGTTCATGTAACCAAGAACGGGCATATGTCCCCGGGTGTATCGGCAGTCTATCAACTCGCGACTTTCATGTTACGGTACGTGTTCCTAAATTGAATATTACCTCCTGCCATCAGAAGTCAAGAATACAAAAGAATACGTACATAGCTTCGTGAACAGGGGATCACCGGGTCCGTCGGTATGGGTTTCGCGGCGGTCGCGCTACCGTCCAGGGGCTGCACTACAACTCTAGAGTACTCGGGTTCCTATAGGATTATGCATTGCATTTTATAGAATACTGACACATGTTCCAGGTATTCATTTTCAATCCCACGATCTTAAGTGGAACCATTCGACTCAAAATGACTCTTTAGGCTTTAAGCGCCAACTAAGCGCCGAAGCTGAGAAAGAAATAACGTCCGTTGTGTCCATTCAATTTCGTTAGTAGGGCGTCCCAAGACTTTGGAGAGTTAATGTATAGTAATTCCGCTCCCGGTATGTTCTTTGTCCCCGCATTCGCCAACAAGCGCTAGGAAGTATCCTCCGGGCCGGAATGACTGTTCAAGTCATTTAAATGCGGCGGTCACAGTAGTATAATGATTAACCAGGGGTACGGACATATTACGGGCTTCGAAATTGTCTATAGATCCCACTGCCGCCATGAGTCGTTATCCATTCGACTCACTCATCAAGAAACCTGGAGTTTTAAGATCCAACTCACAATTCTCGGGAAATCGCTGGGTCATAAATATTGGCTTCGCGTGGGACGTCCGGTCTGTGATCAAGCGCACCCCCGATGTGTCAATGCGCAAGTTGCTTCCCTGGAGCTTCCTTGGAGCCAAATTAGTGGTCTAGCCAAGAAAGGGACAATTGGTCTAAAGCTAGCGAATGCTCTGAATGCTGACCAGAACGGTTCGAACCTAGGTATCTCTTTAACTTCACCGTCTTATAGTCGTACCCACCGCTTTCAAATGCACTCGTCGACATCTCTTGAAGATTTGGGGGTGATGAAGCGCCTATAGTTACATGGGCACCACCTACCACACCCTGTTTACAGCATACTCGACAAACAGTCGAAGACTTTCGTGGCACTGCCTCCCAAGACTCACCGCTGAACGTCCTCTCCGTTCGTGCACAAGTAATTACTATGTCACGGTATCGCATCCTGCTTGCCTCTTCTTCCCTCAAATTCCCAGACTTTATACTTTCTCACATGCTATTATCCAGTTTCTAGTGACCCCACCGAGTCCTATGATCCCCTTGTGGAGGCTCAAAGCGCTCAGAGGGTTCTCACGTCGAGCTCCAGATGCCCGAGCCCTAATAAATACTACTCGCGATCGTATAGGCGCCGTCTGGGGTATCCTCGGGGTTGAGCAGTTCTAGTCGACAAATTTACATCAAATTCATGTATCAAGAACACACCGTTAGAGTACACACTGTTATGCATCTCTCGATAGACGCTGATATGTACCTCGCGCCCGTGCGTCCTTCGTGCTCGGGCGCTCTGCGACGTTTAGGGGCTACCAATTGCCTTAAAAGGTATAGACAAACCCTCCGGGCACAAGGGCCGGTCTTCGGCGCTCAGCGACGGTACCAATAATCCGCATCAAATTTCAGCGCTATGTATGTAAATGCATAAACACAAGTTGCCTGACTTTTGGGATGAGTCTGACCAATTTATATTTGTCATTTCAAGGGCACTCCTCGGGCCTCTTGCCTCCCACGTGGACCAGTAGAAGTAGCCGGCGAGAGGGGTCTTAACCTACTCCGAACTAGCACTCTCCTGAGTCCTGAATTCTTATTCAACGTCCCCGTCGACTGACTCTGTGGCATCATGCCAGCGCTGCTTACACTGGGAGCTCTGCTTGGGCTCCTCGTAGGACTCTTGACACTGTATATCTGGGTTAACGACAGTCGCGTCCACCAGCAACCGGCAAGTCTTTCTTCGATGTGCGAGAAGCCTTTTAGCCATGGAGATGCTCGGAAGATGGCCAAGGATATGGCACGGTCAAATTTACACGCGTCTAAGAAGGAAGAGTTGAAGTCGCAGATACCTCCTCAAACGGGTCGACGGTATATCGTTGTTGGAGGGGTGAGTTTTGGATCTATTCCTATCCTTTCGAAGATTTCAGGCGCTTCATGGCAAACGTATATGGTACAGGGAGGATTCCTTGGTGGCAAGATTGTCATGCAACTCCTGGGCCGTGGTGAAGATCCCAAGAGTATCCGTGTGATAGACATACAAAACGTTCCAGCCAACACCGGAGTTGCGGAAGCTTGTAGTCTAGGGTTGCAATACCTCAAGACAAACATTCTCGACTCCACAGCCATCGAGGACGCGTTCAATGCTCCATGGAACGACAACAATGGCTCCAAAGTCGGTATTACGGTCTTCCACAGCGCTGCCAACATCCGGTTTTTTGAGCGCCTGCCGATCTTCCTCCCCCGTTCAACATCCGTCAATGTCGAAGGCACTCGGAACATCATCAACGCGTCCAAACATATCGGTGCGGATGTCCTGGTGTACACCAGCTCTGCCTCAGTTCCCGTCAAATCCAATCAACGACTTCTCTGGCCATGGCAAACAGAGCCTACACGATTCGTACAAGTCATCAACGACGATGATAGCCTCATTCCTACTACGCATAGCGATTATTTCTCCAACTATGCTATCACAAAGAGGATGGCTGAGATCCTCGTTAGGGACGCTGACAAGACGTTTACTGGAAGTGCGAACTTGGATGGCTCGGAGAGGGTATTGCGGACCGGCGCTTTGAGGCCTAACGGCATCACCGGGCGAGGCGACCTCAGCGTTGGAGATTACGTCGCTCGAGGGTCGAACATATCCTGGACTAAACCCATCTTCCAATCGTTCTGCTACGGCGAGAGCTGTGCCCTCGCCCATCTCCTGTATGAACGCCGCCTTCTTGACCTCGCCACCCAAGATCCAAGTCAGAAGAAGCGCCTCCCGGATATCGGCGGTCAAGCATTCTGTATTGCGGATAACGGGCCAGTACCTCTCTTCAACAACATATACACACTTCTCGAAACGCTCAGCGATAAGAAGTGCAATTTCACGTCTGTCTCGCCTACACTTATGCTCCTTATCGGGTACCTCATTGAAGCCTACCACATCTCGCAATTCTTCATCACATCGTCTTTCCCGGCTCTTTCTGTGATCTTCAAACCTTTAGGAGGCGATATTCTGAAGCTCCAACCATCGTTATTTAATTTGTCAGCACATATTTTGGTTGATGATTCGAGGGCAAGGTTGACTCCGGAGAAGGGCGGGTTGGGGTATCGACCGCCGTGGACGACATTGGAATCTGTGTATGAGATTTGGGAAGACTTTGTTGCCCATGGGATTCCTTCAAAATGATATAGTGTTGGCTAGATCTTAGCAGGACGATTAAAAACAATGTGGGAGCTATGCGTAAACCACATCAAGATTCCTTCAAGCCCGAAGAGAGTTGACGACGGGTGTTAAGGCCACAGAGACCCTGGTGGGGCTATTCAATAACGGTGAATGATTTTCCGGCGCTGACTGAACCTCCCTCGACCGCTCTATTTAAATCCAGACATTAATGTGAGACCTTCTGGTTCTTATGAGCTGTCAAACTCCCCTGAGACACGAACGCATGGGCCATAAACTCCAGTTCCTGAATTGAGCTTTGAAAAAGTCAAACACGGGTGCGCTATGAGAAGGGTATAAAGAGCTCTCAATACGAGGCCATGTAGCAAAGAAATGAGATGCAGGTCCGCGCTCGAAGACCGACTGCAGACACCATTCGATATGGGCATTTATCACTTCAAAATCTTCTAATGATACATATCTACCACGGGGAAAGCTTCTCAGCCTTCCAGGTATTGAGATCTTTGTCTAGACTCAGAACTCTGAGCGGTAATCTCTATTCAAACGTGATCAACATTCTGATTCACCCACGCAGATATGCAACTTGAATATGTACCCCACAAAGCACGGACCCTAGGGTCGGCCGGTATATGTACTAACAGCCTTTGATAGCTTGTAGACGACGATCAAGCGCTCAAAGTGATTACGATCTCCTGATCCACAGCAGTAACATAAACGGCACGACCAAACAATCCAACACATGTGTTCCGTGCAGCGGAGTCTTATTTAAATGCTCAACACGCCCTGGAGACTCATTTCCAGTTGGTCCCATCCCCTGCTCTGTGGCGGTATTCTTTAATTTCTGAGTTGCACACCTCGTTAGTACAAGATGGCCACCATCCAAAACGTCGATGTACGCCCCGTCTCCCCCTTTTTCCTTTATTGAAGGAACGATTGGGATTATACTTACATTAGTGACCAACAGGAAAAACCTCAGCCCCCCGTTCCAGCGCCCGAGAAACAACAGTATATCTCAGCTCAGCCTCAGGCCACAGGTCCTATGGTTCCCGGCACTGGCAACAGAAACGCGCTCAACCTTCCCTACGACGCTCAAGGCAAGCGAGAATGGAGCCACGGCATCCTCGGTTGTTTCGGGGATTGCAGTACTTGTGGGTCGCTTCACTATAACCTTGACGTACTGTTACGTCTGGTCTTAGAATACAGGTGTCTAACTAACACATTTTTTTATTTTCTAGGCTGTCTGGCGTGGTGGTGCCCGTGTCTCGCTCACGCGCGTAACCGACGGCGCTTAGACGCCCTTGAGAGGACGGGCCTTCCTGATCCCGATCGAAACGGACTGTGTGGACCTGAAGGGTGGACCTATGGGCTCGTCGAGGTCCTCTGCGACATGGGATGGATTTTGCAGGTGTGTGGTGCCGAACTTACGTCACCTTCCGCTCGTCCTCCACTTCGATCAACACTGTCAGTGTGAGCTCAGAAAGGAGGACGAGGGGAGACAAAAGAACATAGAGCAATAGCTGACATCTACTTTGATTTCTAGATCGGAACGAGAGAAGCCATTCGAAACCGCTACAACATCCGTGGAAGCTCGGGTGGAGACTGTATGGCTGCGTTTTGTTGCCAGCCGTGTGACCTTGTCCAAGGAAGCAGGGAGATCGAGTTGGAGGAGAATAGTTTCCCGGGATCTGGTCAGGGGCTAGTGCAGCAGGTATAGGTGGTCTCTCTCGCTAAGATATGTGCGAGAGCATAATCCAAGACGGGCCCTCAAATCATTATGTATGGATTCGATGTGGAGATTAAAGTGGGCTATGTGTAACTACAAAATTACTGTCCGTAGGACTCAAACCGAGACTTAAGTGAATGACTCGATGCCCTTCCGTCGGTGACGGAGGTCAAAGGTCGACTTTCATAAACACGTTCTTGGAATTATTAAGTCTCACAAAGTCCACAATCATCGACGTGACTTTGATCTTGTGGCCAGAGCAATAACGTCACAGTACCACAGGAACGACCATGTGTTTGGTATGGTGGAGGCAGGGCAACTAGACTCCTTGCTTGGCCTGTATGATAGATATAGATGGTTACCACCCTAAGTGCTCTCCTCGAGCTAATGAGACCCTATTTTCTGCTCGAATCGCCTATCCTTCACGCATTGAACGTTGAGAACGTAATGGCAAGCATCCTAACAAAAATGTATGCCCTTCCTTTCGGTCATGAAGCCGATATTGTATTGAGCCTGTTTTTATAGTTATACTGACTTACAATGACAGGAGAAACCTTACCTGCCTCTTCCTAAGTTCCAAAACACCCTTGGTTATGTGAGAGACAACAGTACATCGTGCAGCCCCAACCAAAAAGCTCCTATGATTCCCAACACTGGCAACGGCAGAAATGCTCTCAACCTTCCGTACGATGCTGGAGGAAAGCGAGATTGGAAACATTCGATCCTCGGGTGGTTCGGGTATATTAAAACTTGTAAGTAAGCAAGGGTTTTCAAGCTTAACGTTATCTCGTTGTTTTTTCCTTAAACGTTTCTTTGCGCTTTTGGTCTTTCCTGCGTAGATGGGTTTTCACTAACACTCCGTGACTATATCCCAGACTGTCTGGCATGGTCTTGCCCCTGCTTCGCCCACGTGCATAACCGACGGCGTTTTGATGCGCTCGAGATGACTGGACTTCCTGGTCCTGACCGAGAGGGGATTTGGGGTCCTGAAGGGATGATCCACACGCTTACAGAGGTCCTACCTGTGGCATGGGTTGAATTCTACGGGCATGTGGCGCGTGTTTATCCTTTTTCTTGCCCCCTTTCTCCGTTGTGCTTAAGTGACCTATAACCTTTGACTTGGAGGTCAAAGGGGAGTTTCAAGAGTAGCTTGCATACCTGAACACCTAGATTGGAACTAGGGAGGCGATCCATATCCGGTATAACATCCGCGGAAGCTCGGGTGGAGACTGGATAGCTGCGTTCTGTTGTCAACTATGCGAGCTTATCCAGGGTAGCAGGGAAATCGAGTTAGAGGAGAATAGCTTTATTTAAATTAAAAATGCACCTGAGGGCGCGGGACGGAGGGTATAGATGGTCTCTGGAGATATTAAATTACTATCGGCAAGTGGAACTTCAACTTCATCTCCGTCTCATCCACACTTATGCTTCTCGTCGGGTATCTCACGTCTCGCAATTCCTCATCACATCATCGTAAATAGAACGAGCAAACGATCCAACACATATGTCCCGTGGGGTGGGGCCTGGTGGGGCTGAAGTCGCTGCCTTTTTTAAATGCTCAACACACGATGGAGACTCTTGTGCAGTTAGTCCCATCCCCTTTCTCTGCGACGGTACTCCTCCCATTCTTGCCTACCTCATTAATACGAGATGGCCAGCATCCAAAACGTTGATGTATGCACCGTCTTACCTTTTAATTTCTTGAAGGGAAGGTTGGAATTAAGCAACAGGAAAAACCTCAATCCCCGCCTCCAGCGTCTGAGAAGCACCAATCTATCTCAGCTCAGCCTCAACCCACAGCTCCTATGGTTCCCGGCTCCGGCAACAGAAATCCCCTCAACCTCCCCTACAATGACCAAGGGAAGCGAGAATGGAGCCATGGCATCCTCGGGTGTTTCGAGGATTGCAATACTTGTGGGTCACTTCACTACAACCTTGAGATACTGTTATGTCTGGTCTTAGAACATAGCATCTCACTAACACGTCGCCTCGTTTGATTTCTAGGCTGGGAGGCGTGCTGTTGTCCGTGTCTCGTTCACGATCGCAATCGACGACGCTTAAAAGCCCTTGAGAGGACGGGTCTTCCTGATCCCAATCGAGACGAATTGTGTGGACTTGCAGGGTGGGTCGATGGGTTCATCGAGGTCCTTTGCCCCATATGGTGGATTTTCCAGGTATGTAAAACTGGATTTCTTCCAGGTTCCTATCCATGTCTCCCTCCCCCGTCCCTTCACTCCGATTTTCCGAAAGGAGGACGAGGGGAGATCAAAGAACACAGGGCCTCAGCTGGCATTTTACTTTGATTTCTAGATCCCAACGAGAGCAGCCATTCGAAAACGCTACAACATCCACGGGAACTTGTGTGGAGACTTTATGGCTGTGTGCTGTTGCACGCCGTGTGACCTCGTCCAAGGAAGTAGAGAGATTGAGTTGGAGGAGAATAGTTTCCCGGGGTCTGGTCAGGGGCTGGTGCAGCAGGTATAGGTGGTCTCTCTCACTAAGATAAGGATAATCCGAGATGGGCCTCCAAGTCGTCACGTACGGAACCGATGTGAAGGTTAAAGTAGTTGGGTATGTGTCATGAGTGTGTAGGAGTTAAAATGTAAGCCTCAGATTCCAAGGCAGCATTTCGGCGCTCCCGTCCTGCCACCAAATCTCCTCTCCTCGACAATCAAACGGGTCGCGGCTTTCCCCGACGCCGAACGTTCCGGCACTTTGAAGACCCTTTTATTAACGCGGTTCACACTGCTTTCTAACAGGAGGGCCGAACAACTTGAATATCTCTTCGAGTTCTTTGGATGTTTCGACCTTATCAGCCACATAGACATCCAGCTCGGGCGTTGAAGGCTTGGGACGTGTGGGGAGAAACCAACGCCGCGAGATTTTTGTTCAGGTTCACAGATATGGCGAAGCACAACCGGGTCAAGATGATAAGAATTATCGGGATGACATGTCATCACCTCGAGGCAACACCCATACCAGCACCACCCCAAGGAGTCGCTATTATTGCTATCATCCGAGGGTTCCAGCCTCCCATCACCCACTCTCACCACGGTCCAGGAGTTTGCAGCCTTCGTGTGAGAGACATTGTGCGAGCTCCACTCTCTGGGCCACCTGACTCTCAAGTCTCGAGCGAGTTCTCCATCGACTTCCTCAATCATCTCTAACTTGGAGCGTGGAGTGTATGTACGAAGATGAAGTATCCATCCCTCTGAGCTTCCCGTGCCAATGAGGTGGACTAATGCTCCGATGGAGCTGAACTTGAGTTGTGTGCATCACCAGTTGATAATGTCGACACAGATGGAGGGATACGACCCGAGCCGTGCATTGCTTCTTCGACTCTCGCAACCTCGTCACCATTCAATCAAGGGGAGGGACACCTCCCAATCGAGCGCCTAGAACCAATCCTCCGTCCTTTGCGTTAGCTCACTGGAGGTTCTCAGGGGTGCAGGAAACAATAATTGTATAGGCTACCTGACCATCTAAATCCATTCATCTTCATCTAGACATTCCGAGCGGAAGAAGGGCCGAGTCAATCCGATCAATCTCGGACGTTGCAAGTGGGTGGTGGTTCCCATTTTTTGTAAAAGTACACGAAGACATAGCTTCGACGTACCAAGACGGTCACAGTCCTATTATCATTCTGGCTGCACAAGGAACTTTCGTCGAGACCTGGCTCTGTATCAAGCACATGCAGCCTGAAGGAGACGGATCATTGGGTCACGGCGTAGTAGTAGAAAAGGAGTTTAAAAGCCATTTAAGCGCTAGAGTTTTTTTTTTTACATACATAGCTCTGGCGAGTATTCCCTCTTACCTTCATTTTAAGATTCATATTACCCACCTACTTCTATAATAGCTCCCGGGGCGCCCAGACTCTCCAGAAAGTGTACTTGCCATTCCAAATCATCTTGATTCTTGATGTCAGCGCCCCTCCGAGCCGGCCCTTCTGTACTGGATCACGTTTGACTTGAACCATGTACACCGGCGTATGAACGCATCTCAGATATCTCATCGTTGCCCTTACCCTATCGAGAACAAAGAAAAAGAAGAGGCAGCCCCGACGATCCTCTTACAAAACTCGGAATCCATAAATGATAAATGCTCGAACATATAATACAATGCTATCGACAACAGAGGTAAAAAGTAGCGTCTCTCCTCCCACTTCCTGCCTCGTCAAATGCTCCCAAGTCGCGATTAAAAAAAACACCACCGCGAACCATCTAATGACCATGACTAAAATGGAACTGATACCCTCCACCCCCGAATCCCTGCTGGCCCGCAAACCCTCCACCCTGGAAAAACTGCGCAAACGGATGGCCACCCCCCCCACCCCCCTGCGTACCCCACTGCGCAAACGGATTCCCACCCTGCTGTTGTTGCGGATCCATCGGATCCTCACCCGCATCAAACCGTGCTCTCAGTTCCGGATTGCTCAAGACTTCATACGCCTCGTTGAGAGCAGCCATCTTGGCTTCCGATCCACCTTTATCCGGGTGTGCGGATTTAGCTGCTTTGCGATATGCTTTCTTGATGGTTGGTCCGTCTGCATCTCGGGAGACCCCTACTATTTTGTAATAGTCTTTTTGTTTGGATTGTTTGAGGAGGGTTTGGGCGCGGTGCAGACGTTGTTGGATCTATTTGTTGAGGCATGGTTGGTTAGCTGCCTAGTTTTTCGTTAAAAAACCACTCACATTTCGATCCGTCCTCCCACTACTCTCAAAAGCCTTCTCAAACACTCTCACAGCCTCCTCAAACTCGCTCTCACCCAACAAACTCTCAGCCTTACCCACCAACCCATCCACATCCGCCTCCGCCCCATCCATACCCAACAATTCCTCGCACCACCTCTTCCTCTGCTTCTTATACTCTTCAGACGATTTCGCTATATCCGCGAGGTTGGTGTAGGATTTGCAGAGGGCTCGGACGAGCGTTTGAAGGAGAGGTGAGGATTTGGTGAGGGTGGGGAGAGGAGGTGGTGGGAGGAACGTGGGTTGGCGCGGTTTGGACTTTGACTTTGATGTTGTTGGTGTTGAGGGAGAAGGCAACAGTGAAAGCGGAACCAACGGCACAATCTCCGCCTCCTTCCCCAAACTCTCCTCCATCGCCTCCTCAAACCTCTTCACCAAATTCGCGTTCCGTCCTGCAGCCCCACTAACAGGCGTCACCAAGAGTTTCACCACACCTTTCCAATCCGCCTTCTCCACGAGCTCTTCCAACTGCTTAAACCCCTTCTCTAGGCCTTTCACAACCCTATGCAGCTTCAAACAGGCTTTCGCGTCCGGATCGTAGTGCAAACACTGTTTAAGGGTGTTCATGGTGCTCGGGCTGGGCGGGGTGAGGAAGAAGGAGAGTTTGGCGATGTTGGAGAGGAGGATGGTGGATGGTTTGAGGAGGTGGGAGAGACGCGATAGGTCGGCTACGCTGCTCTCCACATCACCCGTGCCCAACGCACATTCAGCTCTCCACACCCTAACCTGCGCGCTATGACTCGCCACGCGCAACGCCTGACTCGCGCTATCCAGACACGCCGTCCACAATTGCGCCTTTCTTTCTTTCTCCGTCTTGTCTTTCAGCTTCTGCCCTTGCGTAATATTGTTGTCGAGTTCCTCGACGTCGGTGTCTTTGGCACCTTTCTTGGCAGTGAGGAAAGAAGAGAGGGACGTGCGTGCGGAGGCAAAGTCGCCCTCGCGGAGGTGGATGCGGGATTTCATGAGATGTGCAGTGTCGAATGTGTTGGAGGTTAGGGAGAGGACTTTGTCGAAATCTTCGAGGGCGGCAGAGTGTTTTTGGAGGGAGAGGTAGGCGGTGGCGCGTTTGTAGTAGAGGACGTAGTCGGTGGGTGATTGTTCTGTTTTTCGTGATATGGGTTAGTGTGTGCGGTGTTAGGCAAAGAGAGACGAACCGATTGCTTCAGAGTAGACCTTTGCGGCTTCGCCAAAGTGGCCTGAGGAGAGCAGGACATTGGCGCGGTTAATGAGAGGTGCGAGGCCTGGTGGGTACAGCCCTGTCGTGGGATCACCAGCAACGTGTTGCAGAGCCAGCAGCAACAAAGAACCTAGCGCGAGTAACCGCATCTTCGTAGAGTCGAAGCCGCAGTCGAGGTCCGGGTTCTTCTAGCGTCTACTAGCTTTCTTGCAGTCTGTAAGACTCTATACCCTTTGAATTAGGGGAGAGAAGGAATTATGTATAGGTAGAAAGAGAAACAATGAGGAACGAGGAGGAAGACGAGAGACGAACACATTTAATTCGTGGAGACACGTTGCGTTCCCACGGTCATGTCGTTATTTGTTCCGGTGCGGTATTGATGCCGATGCGGAATGAATCTTCTAGCGAGTTGTGTGTTCAATCTCATACATAGAGTAGAGATTGAATTGGAGTCCTAAAGCCTTTGGCAAACACGGACTCCGATAAGATAACTTTTCATGATCCGCGCCAAGACCAATCGCATCCGCTGCTGACGTCCCCGTATGTCTGCCATCCCTCATTCTCTTATCTCTTCAGCCTTCCTCCGTGCATTGGAAGAGCATGGGGTTTGATATAGACATTCGGTGTGGTGATGAGAGGGCGTCGGTAATTTGGAAAGTGGGGTTGAAAGAAACTGGGAAAGGCAAAGGCAAGGAGGTGTGGACGAGTATAGGAAGCGTCGCAAAGATGTTGAACGAGATGGGTCTAAAACGGTGCGTTTTACCTTTTTCTTTCTAGCACAATGTGTACGAGACTGAACTTTACCTCGATTATGATTGTGACACAGACCATACCTCATCCTCGCACCCTCCGCCAAAGCTGGAGTCCTCTCGGGTCTCAACTCACCCTAACCATGACGATGACGATGATGATAACAGAGACTCGGAGGAAGATGAATACGACTCGGTCGTAATCGGCCTCGCACCCTCCTTGTTCAACTACGAACACCTCAACACAGCATTTCGGTTTCTCGTCGGCGAGCATCGTGCGTCCTCCGAACTACCAAACCGAGTCAAAAAGCGAGAAGAGAGACACGTACAGAAAGCAAAACCAAAGCTCATCCCAGCCAAATACCTTCAAAAGGATTGTCCACCTGGGTCATCTCTAGGTCCCGGTGCGTGTCGCACGTCCTCTCGTCTCTATCTCTTTCTCCATCCCTGCAGTATTCCATTCCTCTCTCTTCCGCTTCACATGCATCAAAGTTTCCACTATAATCACACAACTAACAACCAGACACGATTATGTAGGCCCATTCGTCGAAGCCCTCGAATTCGCCTCAGGCACCAACGCACACGTCGTCGGGAAACCCACACGGGCGTTTTACGAGGTCGTCATTGACGATCTTCGTCTCGACTTTGGGCCCCCTTCTTCGTTGCCATCTTCTCGGGCAGAAGAAGACACGAGAGCGAACTTGGAGGGAGGAGGAGGAGGGAGGAAGGATAGCGGTGATCGGCGACGACATCGAGGCTGACCTTGGAGCTGGCGCGTTAGAGTTGGGGTTGTGGAGGGTCTTGGGTTCGTCTTCTCTCTCTCTCCATCCTACTTCATATTACATCCTCTTTCTTTCTTTCTTTTCTGGCATCACACAACCGAGGTCTGACACTCTTCTCATCTCATCCAGTAAAAACAGGCAAATATAGACCTGGAGACGAACATAGACCTGGGATCGTACCGCCTGACGAGGTGTGGGACTGTTTTGCGGATTTTGTGGGTGATTTGGTTAGGGAGCGGGATTGATTGGGCTTTGTAGGGATTGGGGATTGGGAGATTGGGATTTGATATTAGGGGTTATAGGGACAGGAGATCATATCCCTTACCTCGCGAGTTGCAGTTTAGAGAGTCATGGATCACATATTATCATGATGATTTTGTATAACAGTACAAGTATGTATGTACACGGAACGTTACATTCAAACGGCGCAAAAGCTTCAACGAGAAACCTTTGAAATCTTGATTAATGCATCAAGACTCAATTTATTATAACTAGGCCGTTCCTACATACACACATACGCAAACGTTCAAGTTTGGTAGTAACAAAGGGGCAGAGCGTCGTCTACCCTACCCCTTACCTAGTATCGCATGTACATATGTTCACTCTTCAATTTCCAATATCCCGCGCGCCGACAGGGCCTTCATCTCCTTTCTCATACAGCCTAACCACGCTTGGTAATGCTCTAACGAATACGCTGGGCCATCTTCGGAATCGATGGTGAACTTGTGCCAAGGAAAGGGTCCCCCCATATCCACCAGGACTCGCTTGAGGTCCGGGAACCGAGTTCTATCGGCAACGAGGTTGCTGAGCAGGTGCCAGTTGCCACAATCAGGCGGTGTGCTGAAAAACGGGTTGAAAGAGAACGAGAGCTTCAATGATGTTAGTTTGCTGCTGGGCTTCAAGTTGGTAGTAGCCTGAGTGTTGGGACAATTAGCGTCGTCGTTGGCCAGGCCCGGGGAGCAGGCTTGATTTGGACTGGCACCAGAGCAGCCTCCCAGAAGCTCCTTGTATAGCCAGAATACTAGGTCCTTGTGTAGACTTGTGTCGGGTGGCGAACATGAAGTCTTCAATTCTAGCGTCTGGAGGTTGACCAGCCGATCAAGGCTGAGCCTTCTTTCGCTCGGGTGGTCTACATAATAACAAGAAGCGGAAGTAGTGAGTCAGCCGACGTTAAACAACCTCCCTTCGGAAGCGTTGTTTGAGATCATTCTGAACTTTGAAGAGACCCGCGTACCGAAAAGCCGAATCTCAAGACGCTCCAGCGAGCCAGCGCAAAGCTGGAGAATCGGTTCTATGCGCTCGATCGCAACGTTGCTTTGACTTTCAAAGAAATCCGTAGAGCTGCAAATCAATGTCTTGAGGGAGTGAAGGCTGATGAGACTGCGAGGATCGAGGACGTAGCCGATGGTGTCAAAGTCCCAATCGGCATCTTCATACGTATGAGCAAAGGTATGCAAAGCCTCGAGAGCTATTGGGGTGGTCCGGCTTATCGGGAAACGCTCAAAGGCGCTGGCGCTATCAGTGCTGCCACTAGCGTTAGTTTTAATACCATAGTTTATACCTAGGACGCTCTTGAGAGACGGCTGAGCGAAATGGAGAACATCCACGGAGAGCCCTTGAAACACTAGATTTCGGAGAGAGGAAAGTTCGCAGATGTCTCTGACAAAGACGGCGAATTTCTGAGCAAGAGTGAGGCTGTCCGACTCGGATATCGAGCTCGGCACTGCTACGTGTATGCTCGGCTGTGGGCTTGCGATGAACGACACCGACTCGATCCGGTTATACCTGACAATCTCTGCAAACCTGAAGAATAATTCCGAGTTTTTGGTTTTCCCCCACTCATCCCATCCATCTCGGCCATAAAATCTGTCGAGCGTGATGGTTAGACGCTTGATGTATCCCATGAAGCGGGGAGCGCAGTCGGTGATCAGCGCTTCTTCCCGCCGTTCAAGTGTGGCCACCAGGTTGTCGCCAGGTGATGGGTGAGGCGTGATGTGGAGATGGGCAGAATCGAAAAGATGTCGCTGGGCCTCATGTTGGAACGTGCTGTGAACGGTGGAAAGAGCCTTCAAAGTGCTGAGACGTTCCGGGAGAGCCGCGACGTGTTTGATGGTCTCCCAGATGAGCTCCTTAGGCAGGGCACACTGCTTGATGGTATTACTGCTAGCATCATCTTGCATGTTGACGATGGAGTGGTGACCGTCGGATAGCATGTATGATGTAACAGTGCTGGAACTTTGGGTTGTCGTACGCAGCCGCGGGCTATTTATACTGTCGGCCAAGGTGTGGCGCCAATAAGGAAGTGGGTGAGCTGTGGCAAAGCTCAAGGAGTGGGCATCCAGAACAATTGTGCGCATAACCACCCTCCACCGATGACAACCAAATGACAAGAGGTACTGGTCAAAGCGCGGTGTTGCTACTTGAGCCTCACAGCACTCCTCGGTCACGACTTAACAGCAGATCGTTGTCTTTTATTTTAAAACTGTAGCTCAATTGTAATTTTTACTACACCTAATAATACACAATTGGTAGTAGGAATTAGTAGTCCACGCGCTGCCGAGACCTGCCACACCCTCCAAATTCTTTCCCTCTCGCCGATAGTAATTTCGTATCTCCAGAGACCTTCTACACCCCTCTGTACCACATCAGCACCCTCAGGTCCATACCTAACTCTAACAAAACTATTCTTCTCCAATTCAATTGCCTTGCTACCCTGGATAAAGTTTAGAGAGTCGTGGATCACATATTATGATTTTGTATATGTCCATGGAACATTGAGACGGTGAAAAGCTTCAACGCGAGCCATTCCCATTTCCTACTAATAAAACTCTCATTCCCCCGTCCTACCACCTATCCAATCCAAAAGTCTAACCCCACCGCGCCGTTATAATTACAACTCCACGACTTGAAGGTTTAATATCCCGCGTGCAGCAAGGGATGCGAGCTTTGGTTCCGCAAGTGGCTTAAATCTAGACGAAAGCTTCTTGACCAGACCCTCATTGTCGTCGTCCGGCGGGTCACCTGGGATCCTGTTCCCTCTACGCCACCTTAAACATACCCTGACCTGGATGAGTCTAGGGAAGATAGTCATGTTGGCAAGGAGATTGCTGAGCGATCCCATTTATCGCAGTCGGGGAGCGTAAAGTCGTCCGAGTCTGAGTCCATATTATCGTAATAGATGTCGAGTAAAATCTCTACGGATGATAGCTCGCTGCTAGGCGAGGTAGTAAGGTCAGCTGAGGAATCACCCTGAGAGCTGACTGAGCTTAAGCTTCATGGCTCAAACTCCTTGTACGCCCAATCTAGCACGTCCTCATTCTGGTGAGCCCTCGCTGATGAGCTCCACGGGCAGGGCAAGGCCACTATCAGAACTGCCTTCCATTGTGTGATTGTAATTTTCATTTTCATTTATATTGTCAGTGGTTGGCCGTTAGAAGGCGCAAAGACCTTCGAGCACGAACAATACCACCTATGCCATTGAAAGATGGTACAATTAGACACTAGACGACGAACAATAAGCCCGCCTTTTGGTTTTTCCTCGATTCAATCGTGACGGTCCAGTTGAGCTAGACCATCCGAGCAACTTGCGAGTCACATGTAACGCCGGAACACGCCCATCAAAGCCCTCCTCAGCATTTGGGATTTTATGTTGGGCCTTCGCTTACGGATAGGGGCTGTTGGTGCTTTTCAGCAGCGCTGGCACAGGAATTTAGGTCTGGGTTGTAAGTGTAAGGGAGTCACGGTGGCTGCGCACAGGCACCGAGAACCCCTAACTAGAATCCCAGGACGCGACGCGACGTTTCCCGATTTGGGTTATTACGCACGGTTACCTTAGCCTCATCATTTGATTCCTTCTCTAATTTTCCTACTCCTCTCTCGCATGGTATGAAGTTAATTTTATAGCTGGATGGTGAATGCTCGTCTTAGCACGCTGGACCATGCAGAAAAAGTATCTAAACCTTTTCTTGCTCACAAAAAAAATCGAGCAGTTTTCGGTTACCCGATCGATCTCTACTCTCCCTCTACCGTTCTCTTACCTATTTGTAACCACCACTCAGTACTTGGTATCTTTCAATCCCAATACATTTTATCTTATTTCTTGCACTAAAGCCTTTCCGCATCTCTTCAGTAGTAGTCCGCATAGGCGAGCTTATTACCGTTGTAATTTACGTCTCTTTGAGTCTATTCGGCATACGACCGTATGGATATAGCCCAAGTAGAACCTCTTTGAGGTCTTGATAAATGCAATACGATTCACTGAGTGTTCCTACCCACGCAAACATTTCCTTTCTACGAAGTCCAATATAATAAACGAGAAAAAGGTATTTGCTAAAGGGCAGAAGCATCTACCCTATCGCATGTTCACTCTTAATTTCTAATACCCCGCGTGCCGATAGGGACCTCAAGTTCCATCTCACACGGCATAAAAACGCTTGGTAACGGTTTAACAAATATTCTGGGCCACCTTCGAATATGAACTCGCGCCCAGAAATAGGTCCCGTCACCTTTACCTGGACTTGCTCGGGGTCCGGGAACCGAGTTTTGTCGGCAAGGAGGTCGCTGAGAAGGTGCCAGTTATCACAGGGGGGCGGTGTGCTGAAAAACGGATTGAAAGAGAGTGAAATTTGCAGTGACTTCAGTTTGCTGGACTTGATAGCAGCAGCAGTAGTAGGACCATTGGCGTCGGCTGAGCCTGGCAAAAGCTCTTTGTACAGCCAGAATAACGGATCCTTGTTCGGACTTCTGTCGGCGTGTGGTAGGTATGAAGTCCCCAATTCCAGCTTCTGGAGGTTCACCAGCCTATCAAGGTTGAGCCTTCTTTCGCTCGGGACGTCTACAAATTAAAAAATAGATGGTCAGCTAACCGAAAAGTGTTGTTTGATTCTGCCTACCGGAAAGCCGCCGAATCGAATCCCGAGATTCTCCAGCGAGCTAGCGCAAAGCTGGAGAATCGGTTGTAGTCGCTCAATCGAGACGTTCCTTTGATCTCTAAAGAAGTCTATACAGTCACAAGTCAACGTTTTGAGGGAGTCAAGACTGATAGGACTGCGAGGGTCGAGGATGTAGCCTATGGTGTCAAACTCCCAGTCGGTGTCTTTATACGCATAAACAGAGGTATGCAAAAACTCGAGAGCCATTGGGGTAGTCCGGTTCGGTAGAAAACGCGCAAAGGCTTTCTTGCTATCCCCAGAATTAAACCCAATAGCATAGTAAGTACCTTGAATGCTCTTCAAAGACGGCTGAACGAAATGGAGGACATCCACAGAGAGTCCCTGAAAAACCAGATTTCGGAGAGAGGCAAGTCCGCAGATGTCTCTGACAAAGACTGCGAATTTCTCAGCAGGAGTGAGGCTTTCCTCGGATTTCGAGTTCTTCTTCTCGCCGGGTGCTGCTATGCGCGTGCCTGAGCCTGGACGTGCGAGGAACGACACCGACTCGATCGGGTTGTGCTTGACCATATCCGCAAACCCGAAGAACAACTCCGAGTTTCTGGTTTTTCCCCTTTCGGCCATAGAAATTGTCGAGCGTGAGGGTTAGATACTTGATGTATCCCATAAAGCGGGGAGCATAATCCGTGATGAGCTCTTCTACGCGCCATTCAAGCGTGGTGGCGGCCTTGCTGTCACCAGGTGGTGGGTGAGGGTTGAGATGGAGACGTACAGAATCGAAGAGATGGCGCTGAGCCTCCTGTTGGAAGGTGCTGTGAACGGTTGAAAGAGCCTTCAAAGTGCTGAAACGTTCTGGCTCGGGGAGAGCCGCGACCCATTTGATAGTCTCCCAGACGAGCTCCTTGGGCAGGGCGGGCAGCTTGATGGTATTACTAGTATTATCTTGCATGTTGAGGATGGGAAAGGTGACCGTCG
Source organism: Coprinopsis strossmayeri (assembly GCA_900156845.1). Taxonomy (NCBI): domain Eukaryota; kingdom Fungi; phylum Basidiomycota; class Agaricomycetes; order Agaricales; family Psathyrellaceae; genus Coprinopsis; species Coprinopsis strossmayeri. The sequence continues at coordinate 124,255 of FTPT01000217.1, forward strand.
GATATGTAACGGTGTTGGAACTTTGGGTGCCCGCAGCGGCGGGCTATTTATGCTGTCGGCCATGGGTGCAATAATAAGGAAAGTTTGAACCGTGCAAAGCTCAAGGCGCCGAGGGCATCCAGAACAATTGTGGGCGTAATCACCCTCCGCTAATGACAACCAAATGACAAAAGATACTGGTCAAAGCGCGCCGTTGCTCCCCTCCACCTAGTTCTTGCGGGACAGACGACCCACTGCACATTACAAGCCTTGGCCTCAGTTGTACAGCGTCGACCTAGGATTCCCTGTCGTAGATTCGTTTTCTACAAGACTCGTATTCTAAAACGGGTCAATTCTATCCTAAATTTGTACTCAAAAAAATATCTCTAGTATATCCTCTTCTAAGTAGGTCCCGAATATAATCTATAGATCGACTTTCAAAATTTCACGACCCGACTATTCAACACTCGCACCACAACTAACTCACAGTCCTGAACTAAATGGCGACTCTCTCTCTCTCTCGTCGGTGAGTCTCAAGACTCGATTCTGTTCCAAATTACGCCTTTGATAAATAAACCGTTTCGACGTGACCCACTGTTCCAACACCCTCATCCCAAAAACACTTCTCGCTTCCTGCTCCTCTTTGCCATTTATCCTTCTCCAGAAGTTCTCCCTTTTCGTCTTCTTCAAGCTCTCCAAGTCTAGCTTCCACCAAAAGCCAAAGGGGTCGTCATCTTCCTCTTCTCCCACATCTCAACCCCGTCCAGCCCCGGCCGTCCACATGCGATCGTTTCAGGGGCCGTATTCGATGCGAGCGCTGGGTATCGGCTTCAGAGATTCGGTGCTAAACTAGGGTTTTGCGATGACGTCTTCGCTCAGTTTCAACCCCGACGTGTGTCGGTGTCGTGTCCATATTCTCTTGAGAAAAATGATTCGCTCGGCTCTTCTCATCGATGTTGGTCTTGCTCTTGGATATTTTCATGAAGAACTCAAACTCCCCGCGTTCAAATTCGCCAATTGATGCATAAAACTACCACGCGCGGGTTCCCACTCGATCTCGTCGCCCTTTGTCGTTCGAAACTTGCGCACGTATTCGCCCTCTCGCTGGAAGTATTGGTCTTTTGGGTTCGGGGGTTCGAGCCACTTGAGCAAACGAAGTCGGAGAGTATAGTCCTGATGTTCCGGTCGTGGGACTACTTCGAACCGGACTAATCCCGTGCCTAGCCGTACAAATATTAAAGTTAGAAGTGTGTGAGAGGTAGAGATATAGAAATGACGCACCGGAATAAGGCGACACAACCCCCTTCCCATCTACATACGTCACAAAGACATACCTGAGCGCGACCTTCTCAATCCCACCTTTGGTGAGCACGAAAATGCTAAACGCGATCTGCGCAAAGTTAACGGGGAACGGGTTGGTTAGAGAGTCAAGGACGAGAGTCGTCGCTTCCACGCCACTTTTGATGTCCGCCAACATCGCGCCGATCTCCGCGTCCTGGTCGAGCGTGATAAAGTGGTCGGCCAATAGCATATCATATAGAGGGTCGTATAACGGATAATTACGGAGTGCGAGGAGTGGGACGTTCCAGGGCCCGTATCCCTTTTGGTCGACAAGGTCGGTGCCAGAGTCGAAGAGGCGCGGGTCGGGGCGTTCGACGAGGCGGAAACGCAGTGCGCCCGATGCTGGATGGACATACGAGGCGGGGCGGTGGAAGTAGAGAAACCCGTGTGTGTGTGGAGGGAACTGGTACTCGTCCTTGTGGGAGAAAGAGTAGGGGAGACGAGTTGGCCTTTGCGCATCGGGCAGGGTGACTTGGACCTGTGGCAAGTGCGTCCCACTGAGGTTGATCCAGTCATCCGGATCCAGCTTTTTGGGGTCTAGTGTTGATATTACGCGTGGCCGTTTCCTTTGAGACCAGTACCATCTGAGCAAAAACCCTGGTTTAGGTGTAGAGAGCCTGCAATGTGTGGAAGAAATTCTTGGTAGTCGAGAGACCCTCAACATGGCGCTACGACGACGAGGAGAACATACCGAGCATGCCATGTCGACCATATCAAACAACCGCAAACAACACCATCGTCGACTAAATCTCCTTTCCGAGTTCAGTGTCAATCGGAGTGAGGGACAGGAGTCTGGAGGAAATCCAGCTTTACATACCTGCAAAATACATCCCATATCGCAGAGGGCCTCAAGGAACCCATAGGCCCATCCTTCAGGTCCAGTCCCGATTGGGATCAGGAAGGCGCGTCCTCTCTGATCTCAAGGGCGTCTAAGCGCGCGTGAGCGAGACATGGGCACCACCACGCCAGACAGCCTAGAAGTTATCAAAAGACGCATTAGTGAGACACTCGTGTTCGGTTTTTTCTGTTGGTTAATTCCACCCTTCCTTTCGAGAAAGAAAAGAGGAAGAAAGAGCCGCTTGATTTTTATCTATAAGCTAGCTTTGTGGGGTAATTGCACCTCTGCGTGTGTGCGAGTCAGAATGTATGTAGGATTAATCACAGTTGAATAGAGGCTAGAGTCAAGCGCTTCGAGAGCGATAAAATCAACCGCCAAACGACGAAACATTGGCCTGGCTTTGTTTTTTTTTTCGAAAGTTGTGACGACCCAGTTGAGATCAACCAACCGCACGATTCCACCAACATGTATGGGATGACGCCAATCCAAGCCCTCTTCGTCAGCATTTGGATTTAGGTCTAAGGGTGTAATAGCCGTGTAGGCGAAGTGAATCGAAGAGTTGGGAAACATGCGCGGGTGTTTCAAGAGGTCGTCAATCAACGGGACTTGATCTTGAAGGCGGAGGCGGAGTCAATGGAGAAATTACGAGAGCAACAGAGGGAGAGGTAGAGAAGGCAGTGAGGATAATACTTGTCGTCACCCTCGAGCTGCAGAGTAGAACGCCTTATATAATATTCTAATAGATTTATATGTACTTTGAGCATTGACACAGTGAAGAGCTTGAACGTACACCCCATTTTGATACTATGCGAGTCTAATAGTTTTGAACTTGCAGATACAAACGACGACGCCGTCGATGATCTTCTTGCCGACGAACATCGTCATATCAAGTCCTACAAAGACATGGCTATATATCACTGCCTCCCATTCGCACGACGGTTCCCAAGGCAGAGAAACCGTTTGGTCAGGGAACCATTGCTCTTCCTTTGCTGAGCATTGATGTTCTTTTCGAAACTCGAAGTAAACACCAAACTAAACAAGCAGCAATGGGTCTCCGTACAGCAGCCTCGGCAGCTTGTAGAAATGCAGAGAAGACCAAGGTACTCATAGCATGGGAGATAAGAGCCGTATTACGCGCCCACGAAAGCACCAAAGGTATAGGTACAGGTCTTGAGCGTTCTCACCGATTGAGGGCAGCTGCACCTGGAGGGAGACAAGATGTTGTGCATGGAGAAGCCATGGTGGACGCTTCCGCAGGGAATGAAGCTAACGCTGTCGCTACTGCTGAAGAAACGGCTCGAAAGGTGAGTTTCATCAAGACGTCAAACAGTATCCATCTTATATAGTTTTCTCATCTCGTTTAGGTTCAAGCAAATCAAGCAAAGGCTTTCAAGAAGGGAAATGTCGGTTCCAATACCTTCTCGCTAATCGTTACTTAATGCCCAACTGAAGCTACATACTGAAGTACATACTACTTATACCGAGTATGGAGATAACAACTACACTCAAGGACCGGATATCCCATCCGGCTGTGGGTTACTAGTATACTGTCGCCATGCCATTACCACGTCCAGATCTGTTACACATTATCTACTAGGCTGATGGGAGCACATGGGTTGCAATGATTACTGCTTCCAGGTACGCACATGTTCACTGTAGGTATACACATACATACTACATATGCGACTACATAGTATCTACTCGCTCGGCCGTAACGTCGTTTATTTTTTTAATATTTAGATGACACGATGCCGAAGAGCTTGCTAAGGCCACGTAAGTCCTGGACGTGGTACATGGGGTTGGGAAAGCGGCGAACCATTTGAAGTATGTGTGTACGAATATAGTATTTCACGAATCACGATCTTTACATCAACCATCAAAACGTGAAACAGATGAGTTAATCCATAAGACAGTCAAGACTCGACGTTAACAAGCCTGTTCGGATTTGCGCGACGATCCAATATCAACCTGCTTTTTTATACCTTTGGCTGTCTAGAAGGCGTGTTTAAATACCTCATGTCTTTAAGGTCTGAACACACAATCAAGGCGCAAAACCTGCAGCCCAGATAAGGACTCTCAGCCCTTACGGAAGATCCCATGCGGCGCCCACGCCTCTTCTTCGTTCCCATCATAAAACTAATCAGCCAAGCGTGATGCACCTCGGAAATACGACAACCGCCGAGCGTGGGGATCTAGCGCGCCGTGTGTCAACAGCCCTAGGGTCGGAAAAGGGGAGTGTGAGTAAGAAATTACGCGTGTAGGCACTGCCGCCGGAGCACCCAACGGTCTCCAGGCCGGAAGTCTACAGTCCCTGAGAGTATTGAAACGGTATAAAATCCAGCGCTCGGGGATGATGGCTCTTCAGCTGGTCTCACCCCTCCGCCTTCCACATCTACGTTTTACTCCACAGGCCTACGGTCCTCTTTCCATCCTCTTTTTATTTCAACAACCTCTCCTTCACTTCTAAACACCTTTTCAAAATGGTCCATATCTCCAAATCGCTCGCTGTCGTCGCGTTGATCGTCGCCCCCGCCCTTGCTGCCCCCCTTCAGTCCTCCGAGGGCCCATCCACACGTGAATACACAGAGGTAGAACTTGAAAGGCGCGCTGGCGCTGTCGCGGCGTTAGGCAAAGTCGGATCCATGCTGAGCGGCCTCGGGAACTTGTCTTCAGGGTTGACTATTGGCGCTACGTACGTCCATATCAGATCATCACCATAACTCCCATAGCTGACAATCGTTTTGGGCACCACCGTTTTTCAGATTAATCCCCTTGTTCAAGAAGAAGAAAGAGGAGCCACAGAAGCGTGATCTTTCGGAGGACGAGCTCTTAGCTGCGAGAAGCATCGTCAGCTTCTTCAGGTCCCCTCTTTTCCGGAACTCGATTATTCCTACGGCAGGTATTGCAAGCGGCATTGGATTGGGGTACGTTATCTTACCACGCATCTCTATTTCCCTTTCGCTCACACCACTTATCCCCATCCTTTCAGAGTTGGCGCAGGCATCAAAGCAAACTCCCGCCGAAGCCTCGATGAATTCGAGTCAGGGTTAGAAATGCGTGACCTCGCATCTATCGTCGACGACATCATCGCTGCCCGTGACTTCATCGACTATGATGTCTCTTCCTACGAGGCACGAGATTTTGAGGATGAGATGTTTGAAGCTCGTGAATTCATCGATGACTTGTTGGAAGAGCGGGAATGGGACGAGATGATGGATGTGTTTGAGCGGGAGTTCGTTGATGTTGACGAACTTGATTAAATTAAATCCGCATAGCTGTTTCCTTGTTCTAGCTACATATAATATAGCACGGCTTTTGCATGACACCGTGTAAAAGGGGCTACCGAGTTGAGAACTTGGATTGGACGGATGGGAGTTATGTACATGCAAGAGTCGCGCCGATTTCAGGCCATCACACTATCACGCATCAAATCGGGAGATGCCAGGCAGCTGGGGCTACTAGTAGCGGGCCGCGGCGGGCGCTTGTTGATGTGAATCGCCTTCTGAAGCTCCTTCTGCACTTCCTGCCATTGAAGCCGCAGAGAAACTCCATACATACATCCGTCTCATAGAGCCTGAGAGCCGTTATTAATTCAGAGTGCCACGTGCGGGCGTTTAACGACCATACCCATCCGATACATGCTGACCATTCTGATGCAATGAGCTGCGATGAGTGCACCGTAGCTCGTCGTCATTCGTCTTAAAATACAGACTAGCGATGGCGATGTGCTCATTGGAGTGTAAGTGTTTGCATTGGCCGTGGAACGTGGAAGGAGGCAGTGCTTCCTGACGATGATTATCTTCCACTTTGATCGGGAGCCGATACATTAACGGAACTGTTGACAGGAATAGGCTAACTGGACGCCGAGTTAGCCGGTGGGTACTAGTTCAAGTTATAGGTTGTACTTTAGCTCCGAGTCACACACGCCTTCCGCATTTCGAGCTTCGATGGGCCGTACTTATTAGCAATCGAAGGAAGACGATGGCCAGAAATAAATCAAAGCTCTACCCGTACATCGGACCTCGGATGGACTATCAAGTGAATCCCATGCTCAAGGCCAAGTGTACGTGAAGATCGTACCTACAGCTCTAATTGACCGTGGTTCCTGGGCTGTACCAAGAGCACGGTCCTGTCTATCTTCCGACATCCCATTTCGAGAGTCCTCTCGCCAAGAACATGCATCTCCCAGCTACTCTCCAATCTACTCAGTTGAATAGGCATCGTATCTGTCATTCCAAAGTAGCACTGACAGGTATCTTTGAATAAAGGGTGTAAGCAGAGTTTAATTCGAAAATTGGAAGAGGCCCAGTCAGCCAGAGATTGACATCAGGAACCGGGCTTAATCCGGGGCTTACACATTCCCGTCGATCTGTTATAAGGGACAAGGCGTCACCGCTACAGCCACCGCCGGTTTGCACGGTTGCCAACTTTGATTGGATACTTTTCCATTGGTATTTGAAGGGGCTGCCTACCCTTCCAGGTTCCGACCAGCCCGCTTGTTTTCCTCCCACATTCTCAAAGCATCACCATTCCTCTCTAAAACATCTGAGTATGTCGGCAGCCTCGTCCTCTGGAAGTCTCTCGGACCCGCATACGCACAGTGGACCAACGTGTCCTGTGAGTGGCAGCACTCGTGGATTCTGCCCTGCGCAGAAGGGAGACTCACGGTCTCCCTGTCCCGCCCTGAACACCATGGCCAATCATGGATATATGTGAGTCACCTCTCTTTCCTCTCTCGGTGTCGGCACATACTAAAATAGAGTCGATAAATCAGCTCGAGGGACGGCAAAAACCTGAGCGCATGGGAAATAACGAAAGGATTAAGAGAATGTTACGGTCTTACGACACCATTCTCCATCTTCCTCACCTACACCACCTTCTTCATGCTACGAAAGTTCCGACGGATAGATCTCTACGAGATCGGAAAACACGGGGTCGTTGAGCATGATGCCAGCCTAGTCCACCACGACACTCCCAAGGGACAGGAATACGCGCCCATCGAGATCGACCCGGCCCTTATCGAAGAACTGGACAAAGACGCTCAGACTACAGTCGAAGTTGAAGTGGACGGTGTGAAGCAGACGCAGAGGCTGCTTAGCACGGCGGACGTCGGACGTGCGCGCGTACGGAGAGAGAAGCTGTCCCCGCGGCTCGACAAGGTCCATGCTGAAATTGCGCGCGGGGAGATGGCAATCATACTCGCTGTCTGGGAGAAGAAGGTCGGCGACACGGCTGGCACGCCTATCGAGTGGATGAGGAGGTGGCTCGGTGAGGAGCGGCTGCCGGATGGGTGGAAGCCTGAGCGCCCCATCGGACTCTCCGACACCAGGCAGCGCGCGAAAGAGATTCAAAACGTTTCCGCTGAAATCTACAGGCTCGAAGCCGCGGAAGCATCAGCTGCCGATCTCAAAGCTAAACTATGACCCCGAACCTTCTCTTCCCCAGTACCACCTACGTCACCTATAGGCTGTTCAACATTGTAATCATATACTCATGGTAACGACTCAATATGTCCTTCCATAAATAATGTACTCGTAATTCATAATATTTGACCTGAATCTCCCGTTGAGCTGAAGGCCTCTTGAAACATCTCCCGCTACAATCAGAGAGGAGATTCCAATGGAAACGTTCATCCCGAGAGTTTAACAATTGACAACAAAGCGTTCGTATCGCGATTGATTCC
>FTPT01000158.1:0-95868 GCA_900156845.1 Coprinopsis strossmayeri
TTATTGCGGTGTTGACTGTATCCTATTTAGCCATCAACTTGAACGTCATTGCCATTGCCAGACTTGAATCTAAGTACCACACACGTGATCGCATTGTGATCGGGAACAATGCCGCTCGTCGGCATCAAGTCGGCACACCACTCCCAGACTCAACATCTTCACAGGACTGCAACATATATTTGGACTCGAAGCATAGTAAACAGGATGAGAACGTTGCTCTTTCGTAATAGAGGCGTGTGTACATTGGCTGGTGTCCAGGTCACTACAACTCTCTGTGTCCTATACAATTTTATGAATAAGATTTTGAATAGCTCCTTCAAGACCTTGGAGCCTCATCTTGAGCTCGAGACTGACTTCAGTGGGTGGAAGAATGGAGGACGGCTGATGGTAAACCAGTTCGGTGTAATTTCCCCGATCGGCGAGTAATACACGGAATGGAACGACAACCATCACATGCGAGTTCTCCGCGATAAGGGTTTGCGCAGTCAAAGAATTCCCCAAGACATATGTGACGGTGCCGAGAGCGTCTGCAGTCTCTGGGAACAGGCAAAGCCATGGGTCGTATTCGAACTTGTTATATAATCTATTGGTTTGACATGTAAAACGTCAGAGCCGGAAGTGTGGGGTCATATACTAGTCGTAAAATTTGCCTCACATGAAATCATTCCCTTGCGCTGTGGTTTGCACCACCTTCCGGAAGGTTTTCATGCTTTGCAGTGCTGTCTGAATGTCACTCCTATTGAATACAGCATAGGTCCTGTCGCGTCTATGGCCAGTCCTTCGTCGAGACCCTCTGATTATGAAACTCCTGCACAACTTCTCGAGTTACGGGTCATATCTTGGTTGTCCAAGAGATCTAGGGAAGCATCTGATAAGTGCAGATGCTCAGGTCCTTGTTCACGTTAGTGTAGATCGACGCTATAAGCATTAAGCTCAATCTCAACTTCACCTAACCTTCGAGTGTTAACATAGACAGATCTTTGTACATTCAATCGTACATCTAGTGATACTACGAGCTATAATGGGATGCATGCCGCACTTATAATTAGATGATTGGTATATGATGAAATATAAAACATGAATCAATAAGTACAATCATGATCATTACATGGTAGAAGAGAGTGCACAAATGAGTAGGATATATACATGCCAAACCGAGCCGCAAATTAACGATTCTAAGCCGGAGAAGGTTCAACTCTGAAGTCTATCCACTCCTTCAATTCGAGGGAGTCGGGACAGGGCAACTCGCCGTCAAACAATTCAATATATCTCTTGGCCGGAAGATCCACTTCCTTCCTCTTCACCTTGGAAATTCCGTCTTTGCACTCGCGCATAGCGTCAAGGAGGGAGTCAAAGATGTCTTCTGTCCCTGGACGGAGAATCGGTTTTTCACGGAAACGACCGTAATGGTTTTCAAGCCAGGCCATCTTCTTATCAGCAACGTCTTCGAATGCACCGTAGTTCCAGCTGTCCTGCCGATTGCAATACCGTGCCAAGCACCATTGGACCGATTCCAGGTTATGCCGGCAAAGTCGTCCGGTGTGCCCATTCCTACTCAGATTAATGGTTCCCAGTAGCTCCATTGCCATAAAAGGCTTTGTTCCGGTGCATGCGAACCCTTTCTTCGGAGATACACTTCCTGCAGCCATCATCGCGGCAAGATCGTAGTCGTTCAAAACAGCAATTGGGGTTCCCCCGCCATGCTCCTTCATCATGAGCTTGAGGTTAGACATGCTGATATCCCCATGCATGTTTCCAATCGGCCAAAGAAGGTACTGGCCTGAAAGGGCAACGTTAAGACGCAGTCGGCAGCAAGATAGATGGGAGCACTTACATCGAATGATTTGCCACATGAGCTCCTGAATGTCTTGAGGCTTCGCACCTTCCATTGGTAGAAGCTTCTTCGACAGCATCCGAGTCGCTGTCGGAACTCTAGCGCCTTCGGTCTGAACCTTAATGGGATGGGCTACTCACGTGATCGTGTTTTGCCCAAAAATGCAGTGGAGACAAACAAAGACACACATCGTACTAGTACTAGGAGAACGTTAACTAGCATGTTGCTAGCCATGCCACCATCTCGAGGCAGCTCGAGGCGGACGAATATAACTAAAAGTCCTGGAGCACATTGGTCACACAATATGAATTTAGGTATACGTTTAAAGTACCACGTCGGCTGTACTGCAGGGCACAAACTTGAACACACTGGAAGCAGATAAATGTACAGTCTCGTCCAACATGGCTACTAACTACGTTAATGTACAGGAATTATAAACGGGGAATAACCTCTACAAGTATAAAGAAATTTCAATTATACTGTCACAAACACGATGTGAGTGAGTACTAAGTAAGGGATAATGGGATAATGGTTACGCGTGCGGCGAAATCGTGACATTGAATGGCAGTGGGGAGTGGATTCAGCGAATGAGAAAAGGGTCAATCTAGAAAATAATGTGCACAATCGAATGTCGATATACCAACGATAAAGAATCAAGAAGCCCAAGAACCCAATATTAGAAGACAAGATGTCGAAGTATCGACAAGATACGACGGGTGGGCGGACGGAGCGCCGATTGAAGGACCAGACTATTCGATATGGTCAACACTGGCTATTTTGGCTCTGAATTTAGAAATGACTAGGCTTCAGCTGCCTCAGGACTTCCTTTCGGTTCTCCTTCTCCTCCAAGTCCTTCATTAACACATGCACGGTGATAAGCACCAAACGCCAACAACATAACCCGCACAGCGTCTCTTTCCTCAAAACTGATGATCGGGGCACCATAAACCCTTTCCGTTCCCCGATCAGCATGATCAAGTTCAACATGTCCAAGTTCACCATCTCGATATCGGCTTTGACTCCCTGCGTAAGCTACGAGTAGAACATTTAGGGTTAATATGAATTTAATTAATAACATGAACAGCTGCTAATTACCTTGACCGCTATCGGCACCGCCATCACCACCTACTTCACGGTTTCCACCATCGGCACCCTCACCTTCGACGCCGACTTGGTCAATAACACGGTAGTGACCACTATCAGCAGTAGTATCGCCTTCAGCGGCACCGTCACCAGTTTCGCTTTCAGAATCCGTCAGAGACGAAAGAGGCGAAGACGCAAAGGAGAATCCAAGAGGATCATGTTCAACCCTTTCTTCCTCTCTCTCCCAGTCATGCTCGCCCTCGTCATCGTCATCCTCCACATCAAAGACAACCCTTGCTGCCGCCTTCTTCCTCTTCTCAACTGGCAAAAACAGTACCTCCCTCTTTCCCACATAAATTCTTTTCTTCGCCCTAGCCCCAGGCCCAGACCCTTTCCTCTTCACAAGGGCCTCCGCACGCGGATCCAACGATGTAACCTTCACATCCCGTCCGAGATTCCAAGACCTAGAAACCTTGCCCACAAACAACCTCTTTTTCCTACCTTCTTGCTCCTCGATCCTATGCGCATAGATGACAAGTGGCTCTTCCTCTTCCTTATCCCTCAGGCTGCTCCCTGTCCCATCATCATCGTCACGACGACGAATGACTGAATACCCGGTCGCGATGAGCTTCCCGTCCAAGCCATACACAGGTCCCCAAACCGATACAGGCCCGGGCATAACATGGTCCGCTTTCGGAAAAGGCGGCGCTTGCGCTGTTGTCGTCGTTTCATTGGAAGGAAGGGTAGAGCCTGAAGCATAAACCAATTTCGATTTGGACCTAGGTACCCGAGGCAGATGTACCCGTGGTTCATTCTGCGCCGCACTAATGGGCCTCCTAAGGCTAACAAATTGATCGCCTCGTTTCCGGCAGCATACATCGCAGTTGCAATGGCCCGAACACGATGGACAAGGATTCGTCTCGCTGAAGGCTTTTGCAAACTGGAGATCCGGGTACCTATCACGTATCCAAGTCCAAGTTAAGGCCCGAGTCCAGGCCCAAGAGAAGACCAGGGCAGACCAGAGGAGAAAAAGAGAGAGGGAAGATACAAAGAATTAGTTCCACCACACAATCAAAAAAAAAACAACGTATATACGAACCGGAGAGCAATACACCGATTACAATATCGTTTCGGACACACTTGACAATTCATCTTCAGTTTGTCAGTCTTCCTCCGGCACTGGTGACAAAACGAAAGGGTGTTGCCCGTAGCCCACGCGTTTCTGAAGGCCTGGGGGTCAGGCTTAACGCCAGCGGAGGCGGACGACGCAGGTACAGCAGACGCAGGTCCAGAGCCAGGTCCAGAGACAGAGACAGATTTAGAGACAGAGGCAGGGGGAGAAACAGACAACGCATTATCAGCCTGTCGAAGCGGGACCTTCCTCGTCCTCTTCGTTTTCCTATTCGCAATCGGTGCAAACTCATCCCCATGCCAACTCGCATCGTCCGAATCGTCGAGAGCGGCAGCGTCAATGAGGGGCTCCTGCTCAAAGTCGAGTGAAGGCAGAGATGGTGGACGCTGTCGAGCTTTGAATTTCTTCCCCGATTTTGCGGCGTGCTTAAGCGTGATATCCGGGCTTGAGGACCTGGTCGATAGGGGAGATAACGCGTCCACATTGTCCGCTGGAGCCAGTATCGTAGATCGAGATCGAACGTTGCCTTGTGTCGGGCTTCCAAAGTTGGCAGGGACAACATAATCTTCTTGCTCCTCTTCCTCTTCCTCTCCAACATATACATCAGCCGGCATCCCTGGCAACAGCAAAGTCGGATCAATAGTCTGAACAGGAAACTCTTCTCCAAGTGGCCAAGATTCATACGAAGTAGACTTGAACGTAGAAGCTTCGTCCAAGCCGACATCAAAAGGCGTAGAAGCCCCACCGCCAATACTAGCAGTAGGCGCAAACGCTGGTGATTCATCCCGTCCCACCATCCTCCCCACCCCCAGGTGAATCTCACTCGCCCCCAAACTCTCGTTCAGACAAACCGTCGGACTGATATCGACAACGGAAGACAACAACACCTCTGCCGCCCCTGCATTGCGGTACGGCCCCAGAGGATGCGACGCCGAACCTACAAACGGAGTGGCAGGGGGAGGCCCAGGGAGAAACGCATTCGACGCAGGGACGTGTCTCAACAACCCGTTCAAAAAGGGCTGATCATTATGAAGATTGGGGTGTCGAGAGAGGATAGGAGAATGCGTCGTAGGCGCAGTAGCAGGCGATAGGGTATCCGGTGGATCGACGGCCTTGCGCTTCCCGAGAGCTTTCAGGGAGAGTTCAGTTTGGGATTGGTCAGGTTCCGATGAAGGAGGCACCGACTGCGACTGCGAGGACGACGCTGGCCCCACACCACTCCGCTCTCCGGCTTGCAATTGCGCCTTCTGTGCCGCCCGCCGACGTTTAGCTGATCTCTGCTCCAGAAGTGCGTCATGAAGGTTAACCCGAGGTGGAGCACCAGGCGATGACTGCCCCGGCGCTTGAAGAAACGACGCCGTTCGGTTCGCGATGGCAGTTGAATCATGATGGAACGGTGTATCGTTAACGGATGCGCTGCTACCTTGAGCTCCAGCAACGGAATTTCGAGTTGGACCTTGAAATTTAGGTGGATCAGGGACAATATGGTAGATGGACATGTCGGAGTCGTCTTCGGGGTGTAAAACCGGTGCCAAAGTATATGTCGAGGGAAGGGGAACATCGCGTTTGTTCTTGGCGAGAAACGCGGTAAGCACGTCTTCAAGATTAAAGCAATCGTCGTGGACATGGCGGGTGTTGAGCAACATGTGCAGCGGTGAAAACGAGGGCTCTTCGTTAGTGAGGATCTTCCGTGTTCCTCGTGGCCGGCCAGGACGTTGTGATAATGGCGGCAATCGAGAACCAGGCTGGATACGAGGCTTTTTCTTCGGTTGAGCAGAAGGAGCATTCGAACTTTGGCGCTTTGGTGGGATCGGAGGACGAGATGTCTGGATCGATTGAATAAGAAGGCTAGATGATGAGAATGGCGGGAGGATGGTAGACACAGATTCACTTGTAGAGAGCTTGCGTTGGAGGTCAACATCCATGGGTATCTCAGGGGTTCCAAGACGGGTGGAAGACAGGTGTTGTTGGCTGTCACGAGCATTCAGTGGAACAGATGGCGCTTTCGAACTTCTTGGTTTTGTCGAACTGGAAGGGATACTCTTCCTACCGATCTGTCCTATTGAGGAAGAGGTTGTAAAGTGAGGCTTGTGAAGCTTGGTGGCGACATCCCTCGGGGATAATATATCGGCGTCTACTAGTTCATTGGTTTGCCACGCCATATCAAGCGCATCCCGCAAATTGCTGTGAACCGTAACACCTTTGGACGGTTTGGGTTTGGAGTGAGGTCGTGGTTCATAGTCCTCCTTCCGTAGTTCCTTTTTAAGAGGGGGTACCAGTACATGGGAAAGGACCTGTTTTCTTCGAGGTGGGGAAATTTCTGAAGGAGAAAGAAAACGCTGGTTTAGACTGAGTGGGGGAGAGTCCATACGACCTCGTGAAACATCTTGTGTTGGCTATGTATACGATAAGTCAGAAGCCATCTCAACAATCTCAGGAACCTACTACAACACTATTCTTTGTTTTGAAACCAGGGGGCTGCATTCTGGTTACATTGGGATGCGTCAAGGAAGCGAGAGACTTACAGGACTGTTCAAGATTTCGATACTATCACAGTCAGTTAAGCTGCTTTCCTCGTCTTCTTCGTACACCGGTAGTCTGTTTGCAATAGGTCTTTCTCGTTTTGTTTCATCTATGTCCGATGGTGATGACACTATATATAGGTCTGTGGTCGTCGTTGGTATCGCTGGAAGACGCGTCGACGCGTCTGGACTCAGTCCAGACATAGACTTCGGCGATATATCAACCTGACTAACGCGTCAGATAGTCTGCAAGATCCATGGGTCAAACAGTCTTGATACTAACATCCCCATCAAACAAAGAATCCAGGGATGCTCTCCTTCGCACAATGGCCCCCTGCATCCAGGTACATGGTCAGTACAAAGGTACCGTATCGGTATAGAGACTTACAGAAGTAGCTACCGCTTCATTGACCGATTCTACAAGAGTCGAGCTCCTGGATCCTGTATTTTCACCTCGAATTGGGCGCTTGGGATCACCCGTTACACTGATTGATTTTGGAGTATTGGTGCTGGGAGTGAGGACTTGAGATTCCTGAGATTTTGCGAGGCTATCGTCCCAGTTCGACAGTGGGTAGGTTTTCATACAGAAGAATTTGGGCCCGTAACATATAGAGAAAATCTGGAATACGCAGGCGGAGGAGTCAAGACCATCACCACGCGGAAGGCATTGACAGCAATTTCTGGATTTGGAGATCACGTGCAGGAATTACCTAATTATAAGGAGTTTCCACGCGTTTATAGGGGTTTCCTAGAGCCAGCGCTTAATTGCTTACTGCCTGCTGGGCCTAGTATGCCAAGGAAGATCGTTTAACGGTGCATACTAAAAATCTACGTACATACAACTCGTGTATTTCTGGATATAAGTATAACGTGGTCATGCTTAGCGGAACTACAGCCGGCAACGCTCTGGATACATAGGTAGTAACAGTAACTAGAACTCTATGGATGATATATAACTCTCTATCAGTAGCAAGCCATTAGTACTTAGACTAATGAGTGCTGTAACTAAGTGTGAATTACTAACGAACGTCCAAAAATGATACCACATAGGCTGAATCTGAGTCAAATATAAGGCGAATCGCGAAAGCCTTGAAGGCATAAAAGCATAATCATAAAACATAACGATATCCACTCCAAAGATCTCCCTTCTCCCTCTTTGCGTCAACAACAGTAGCAAACCTTCCATTCTTCGCTGGTTTTTCATCGTTAAGATCCGAGCCGACGACTTCGTCTCTCTCTCCCCTATCTCGTCTGGCGTTTTCCAGTTTCAACAGCCAGAAGTATAGGCCAGAGAAGAGAATCCCAATTCCCATGTATAAAATGACAATACCATGACCTGAAAAGAAGGGGTATGTTCAGGTGAGATCAAAAGGAGCTCCTCCATGGAAGAAGAGTTTACCAAAGGTGTAATACGGCCTGTCCTTTGCACGATACTATGTGAGCTCGAGTATGAGCGTAGATCCGACAAACCATCCGGCAGTTCATGTTAACTTACGATATTAGATCCAACAGCTCCGTTGATATTTCCGCTGTATTAGATGGTAAAAGTATCGGCATCGTCAAAAGCCGTCCGACACGGAGAAAAGAGTAAAGTTAACGCACAGACTTATAACCATAGCGAGGGAAACACTGCGCTTATACGACCCCTCCAAATTGTTCGAGATCCATGCACTTGATGCGGTCGTTAGCCCTGGTCAAACTCAACCGTCCCGATACTCACATAGTATTCGCTGTAAATTAATTACCTGGTTGTCAGTTATTCGGGTGGAGATATGACGACTATCTCAGTTACTCACGAATCGTCGGGTAAATCCCACTATTCCAAGCAGTGAACATCAATGACACGCCCAGAGGAATTACAACCTCGCAACTCACCAAATGGCCACAAAAACTGCAAAGTACGAAAGAGCGGTACTCCGAGATGATATAAGTATGATATATCCGACGACACCGAGTGACATCGCCACCCTACATTTTCATGTCCAAAGATAAAAATGAGTGATTGAGAGTCACTAGAATGCATCCGACAGGAAACACCCACAGATTGAAATATCCGCGATGGCCCCATCGGTTCACAACGAGCGCCCCGGCACATGTCACACACCCCGCAAGGAGATACACGGGCGCGGTCAACAAATTCGCCGGTGTGGCTTTGAAACCTGGGTTTTTACAATAGATTCATCGTGGGCTTCTCTTCTTCGAGATAGATGATACCATACTCACCAAGCTATTATCAATATGGCATAATCAGTCAGAAGAAGAATTTGATGAAGTCGATTGATTGACTTGCCTGCTGAATAATCGTCGGAAGGAAGAGAGCAAAGGCGTAGAGTGGCATGCAACAGCTCATGTAGATGACCACTGATCAAACAACGCGTAGATCAGTATTCAGTAGTTAGCATGAGGGAATTGTAGCAATCTCATGGTAGGAGATGTAAGAAAAAGGGGAAGTACTCACTCCCAACCCAGGTTTTCCAATCCGACAAACTCTGCCACAAATACCCCTTCTTGAACGTCTCTCCTCCCGCACTAAACTGGCTATCAGATTGCAACCGATTAATCACAGCACTCCGCTCAGCCTCAGTAAGAAACTTGGCCGTCTCTGGGAAGTCCTGGATAATCCAGAACGACGCTGCGCTGACAAGAACCGTCAGGATACCCTCCAAGACTAAACAAGATCCAGAAGTTAGAAATTTAGAACGGATCCAGCAAAGAGCCGCGAGCGTCGAGGACGGAATTAGACTTACTGAATATCCACGCCCACGCCGGCTTCCCAGCAATACCGTCCATCTTCGAAATAGCAGCCTAAGTATCGAAGAATCCATCAGAGCTACTCAGGGTGGGCATGACGAAGAGAACCCTACCGCCAATAGACCTCCAAAAGCACCAGCGATAGTTCCGGCCGAGAAGAACCACGCGGCCCGAAGACCGTACTCCGAGCGCTTATACCAGCTAGACCAAGCGCGCAGAGCGGAGGAAACGCGGACAAACATCAGTTTCCTTGTAACTGGAGGAGGATCATCCCGTTCATACAGGGCTTGGACGTACCATGAAAGGTAATAGCTGACACCAGGGAACAGCCCCGCTTCGAACATCCCAAGGAGGAATCGGACAGCTGAATGATGCAACATGTGGCACCAGGGTTCGAGTGATTCATAATTAGCACTTTGTCGGCGGTCATCGCGGTGTAAATGTAAAAGCGTACCTATAAGTTGAGGAAAGTTTTTCACAAAGGCTTGGGATATCTAAATTCAGGAGAGTGTGCACTCAGTTGGGTGTCGTGATCTAATTAACTGGACGACTCGCCATAATCAACCCCCAAACGAGCATCATAAATGACAACCAGATCGACGGTCGGAGGCGCTTCAGTAGGATGTTGGAGGGTACCTCGAATACCGCATAGCTTATGAAGAAGATCTACACAAGTGGAGTTAGAGCAATAGTCAGCTGGACCAAGTACGGAATATTAGACAATATGAGACCTGGTATAAAACTTACTGTCAAACTGAGGAGATACTGTTTATCGGTAAGACCCAAGTCTTCATCAAGGTTATAGAGCTGATAGTCTCAATATCAGCAGCCAACCATACACTTGACACTGCGATAAAATAATACCTTCGCACTATGCAATATGCAACCACAGAACGTTCGTTTAGTAGGAAAAGTCGGAGAAGGTAAAAGGGGAACAAAACATACTTCCCGATGCTGGTTCGGCCGAGGAACGTAAGGAGATAGAGTAACGACAGCCATGGCACCAAGGCCAGATCCAATTTACGCAGCAACGCGCGTTCGTCAATAGCGTCGCTGCCGGCGGTCTCAACAGCATACACGCCAATGTCCGTCGTCGCCTTGACCTGCGACTCGGACTTCGACGACGGAGACTCAGTCTCTTTGCCGTTCAGTGTACTGAGCGAAGGTCGTTCGAGGAAGTCATTATTCCGGCCTCGTCGTCCTTGTCCGTGAAGGGTGGTCGTCGACGAGCCCCGCGTATCAGCCATGCTAAAATCCCGGCGAGGTTGAGCCTGCTGGAATCTGGAGTTTGGGGATAGAGGAGAGGAGAGTAAAACTTGGTGGCTTGAATTTGTAGAGACCTAAGCGGAACACCCAGCCCGCTTTTAAATGGACTCGGAGGGAGCCTCGAAACCTCAATGTTGCAACCTCAACTCGTGCACACCCGGACCCATTCTTCTGCATCATTCCTTCTACCCAATCCAAAAAATATGGTTTTCAATGAAATAAGGTAGAGCCTGAGTGTTAGGAATCACTCTCAAGATGGTAAACCGGATGCATATCGGATTACATACCGGAACCCGTCCTTCTGGCTCGCCCTAGCTTGAAGCTTCCCCTTCCCCATGCGTATCATACTTCATACTTTGCGTTTCACATCCGTTCGAGGTCCATCTATCACCCGACTTACCCTACCTCAGGCTTAGCCTACCCTACCTAATCACTGGCGTTTGAAATCGTCGCTCGAGCGGTAGGCAAGTATACGACGATGTGGCGCCGAGTCGGACTTCTCTCGATGTTGAATGAGATATGGACGTTTGAGCGACGGTTCGAAAGTTGGAGGGAAGAACCAAGGTTCAACATGAACCTGAACATTCTTCGCGCTCATTGTCTACATGAGGACTACACGCTAACTAGAACTCCTCGGAACTCCCATTAACACCAAGGGTTCAGCGCCCACCGTTCAGGATATCCTATCCAAAGGCGTCCAGACCACACAATGCCTCCTCGAATTAGCATAGTTCTTCGGCATGAGTAATCCACCAAGCCTACCAAGCGTACCCGTCGGGCCGTTGGGGATTAGATTCCTCTCCAATCTTTCTCTTCCACCGCTTGTCCTTCATACTGTAGTCGGGATTCGACGTCCAATCTCTGACCCTCCGCATAACGAGCTTTTCATTCCATTTTCATTTCGAATTCATTTCGGTAGCGAAACATCGACCTGCTTATGGGGTGCGCTCATCGGCCCGTCACTGACAGTCCTTTCGCGCATCCTTGGCATTCCTATCCTTTTTTCAAGTTCTAGTACGTCACCGACCCAGGGGCCAGAAACCAGCAACTCAGCAGTCCAGTCCCTTCAACAAACCCTAGCCAGAGACATGATAATGATAATGGCATTATCGAAACGCCATCCAAATGAAATAAGTCAGGGTATCATAATCTATCATCTTCGGACCATGACATGCCGGTATGTAGCTCCTGCAACATCACGTACAATAGGAGAGACCCGGAAATATTAAATGCAGCAGAAGTAGAAGTACACGGTATACAGGGATGGATGGGATGGGCCATGGCGGGAAGGACGAAGCCCCTATTCATCCCCGTTTCCGGAATCCGTTGGCGGACTTGCGCGATTCATAGCCTATCTCGTCCAAAACTTCACTGCAAACTTCCTGCCACGCCTTGCCCAGCAATTCAAAGTCCCGCAGCTGTAAAGGGGGAGAAGAGCGACAAACACGCGTCAGTCAGCAAGCGATTCGCATTAACGATCGATGAATGGACGACCAGCCAGTGGCGGCCGGTCCGAGATAGCAAGAAAAAAGGCTCACCTCATTAAACACTTGCACCGTGCAACGCGTCCACCATCGCCCGTTATGGTGATAAGGAGCTGAGTAAATCCGCCTGTCGATCAACATCTTTTGCTTGAACATCCGATCAAGGTCCCATGTCCAAGGCACATCTCCAGGGAACGGAAGTTGGACGTTCGTCTGTAATACAGTAACAAGCAAAGCAAAGCCCGCATCAGGCAGGGTCCGTCAGCAAAAAAAGTATGCCCGGAAATGAAAGAGAAAACAGGCACTAACCATATTAACAGCTTGATCCCCGTCGCACCCTAGGGTCGTCGTACCCAGAATCTGTGCCAGAAGTTGCCCGCCTTGCATCGCGAGGCTGTGACAGTATGTATTGATCGCTCGTTCTCCGCCTAGCCATTTTCTGAACGCGAGAGCTAGTTGGTTATGGTCAAATGAGCTTAATCTAACTTCCGGGACCGATCAAAGAAGTATTCACCGTTGACGGCCGTGAGATATTGCGTATAGTCAATCGTTTCATTCCCTAGAGGAATGGGTGTTGAACATCCTTGTGATTCCATCCAAGAACCAAGAGAAGGACCTACAAGTGAATTGTTCGACGAAATTGACTCCCGTTTTCTTATTAGGTGACGACAAATACGCGCTATTCGTCGGAAAGGATGTCTTGATGATGTGTTGGTTCCTACAAAAGGGGCGGCATCAATACCCGACGACAAAAATAAGCCAAAGAAGCCACGAACTTGTATGGCACGTAGAGGACAGCACACGGTCTCTTCACATACAGCCACTTGTGGCAACTCTATCAAAACCCCGGGTAAGCTCGTATTTCTATCGATCGTGCCAACTTCACTTACCGACACCCAAAAGTCTGGTTGGCTGACGCTCAGATTAACATCGAGCTCATGTCCAATAGAATGAGCCGCGTCGACAAGTGTCCAGATTCCGTGTTCCTTGCATAATTTAACCATCTCTTGCCATGGCATCAAAACGCCAGGGGTAGAGACAATGCTTTCAATGATCGCAATGCGCTTGTTTCGCGGGCCAACTTGAGCTTGACTCGATTTTAGGAAAGCGGCAAACTTGGCTAAGATTTCGTCATGAGACGTCGGGAACCTCAATTCGAGATTGGCTAGCCTAGGGTGGGGTGGTGTGGCGGCGAGGCATTGTACTGTCGATGACACTGCCATGTAGGACGTGCTGCCTAAAAATAACGCCGTCAGTAAGTTTCTGGATGCACGTTTGTGCGAGGTTAGAACGTTCAACGCACAAGTCAAAATGCAGTCGCCTTCATTCCAATGGAAGTTTCTGAGCACGGTGTTGATTCCCAACGTTACATTCGAAACGAGAACACATTCGTCGGTTTGAGCCCCAATCATAGCGGCGATTTGGGATCGGGTTTTCACTAGAAGTGGTTTGTACTCCAAGAGGTGGAAACGATCAGGATTGGATTCGATCCGGCGCGCTAGTTGTTGTGCAGCGTCCATTACAACTTTGGGAGTACTGCCATAGGACCCTAAAAACGACAATGTTTCAATTGATAACGAATACATCAGATAATGCAGCAACAAACCGCTGTTGAGATTGGTATGCGTAGGGTCAACGGAAAAGTATGGAAGTAGTGCTCGCCCAAAGGCTGGAGGAGGGTTGTCAAAGTGACTGGTAGACTCCTCGTCTAGGTAAGAGAAGTGGTGAGCCATGGTTGGAGTGTTTTGGGTGTGATTGGGGAGTTTCTATTCGAATAATCTGAAAAGCCAGGTTTTGTAGTTCTGGTGAATTTCGTAGTCCGACGCGCATCAGAGGCTTCCCACCAAAAAGGTCCAATTCCACATCTAGAGAGACGAGTACCGAGAAGAACTTCAAGGTACCAAAAGGGAATAGACGGTTGATGCCTGCCATTCAACATAGGTTGAAGTAGACATCTTGTCTTCGTATTGCTTCTTTGCATCATGCGGCAACATTGGAGAGGGCTATAAGAAAGTCCAGTATTTCCCGATACTACGGCGAGATTGAAAGCACAGCGGCGATCCCTGGTCCCCGAAGTAGAGAGGTCAAAAATCTGCGATAAAGGCAGAGATCCCTTGAACTTAAACTACCACAACATTAGTCCAAGTGCCAGCATATCAACTGGATGTCTGCTCACCGAGACTGCGGGCTGCCAGGACGTCGACCTCGAAGTCCGACCTTGCCAAGCAAGACAGTGACGGCCAGCAGAGCAGAGGCAGCTGCGGAGTCCACCTCGCAAAAGGAGACTCGTATGTCAATGAGGCTCGGAGTGGCGGCTGGGACTCGAGTAGCCTGCTGACCACTGTCTACCTCGGTCGGTAGTATGGCCAATCACACCATTGAACCAATCGAGATAAGTAACTTTCCCATCGTAGGAGTGGGATCATCGAAACACAGAGTACAATTCAAGAGTCACTCTTGAATTGTACTCTGGGGGAGTTTTCGAGCATCGTAACCCGGTCTCGGGGTCATGTGGTACTATATTCACTCCCAGGTGAGGGGATCTTTGGGTTAGGATAAGGTTTCTTAAATCATTTTGCACTGTCAACGCCTGCCAGGAAAGCTATCGAGTCAGCGAGACGCCGAGACCAAGCTACTTGAAAATCCGGGAAGTCCTTCGAAATGATGGCGCCATAGTTTGTCCGAGGTCGCAATATATCCCATAAAGTCCTGATATTGGGGGTCAAAGGCCTATTATGCACGGTAATTTCAGGCGCCGAAACGCGAGTTCGCCGTTGGTCGTTGCGACCGTCGATGTCAGAAGGAGGATATTCCGTCAACGGCGTTGTCCGGCGACATCAGCAAATATTTCAAGCGGAGTTCGAATTACCCTCTTCCTCCTTCCGTCAAAATCTCAGTGGTGCGTTCAATGGCTTTCTGGCTTTGCTTCTTCCGCAATGATGATGTGCTATATTTTCCAGGGAAATTCTTCGGTATGGGTCACCAGAGCTTGCTTACACCAGCTACTGACACGGCTTCGCATATCTGCCAAACAGAACGCCCATAAATCGCCGTGTTGGCATTCGGGCACCTCTAGGGACGGAGGGATTTGACCATGTACCGCTGTAGTGCAACAAGAAATGGCCTGCGGAATGTATTCTCTCGATATCGGCGGAGAACGTACTCTACGAAGGGGCCCGACCCGTTCAAGCTCGTGGAACCACAGCTAAATGAGCTGCGGGCGTCGCTGCTTTCTCTGCTGGGCTCTGGTCATGCTGCCATTAGCGAAGTAACGAAGTACTACTTCTTGCACCCTTCGAAGCATGTTCGGCCGGTGATTGTCCTATTATTGTCCCAGGCCACCAACGGTCTTGGTTCTGATTGGAACAAGAAGCTATGGGAGGCCCAAAATACAGGCGGGGGAGGAAGAGAGGAAGACCTGAACGTCCCACTATCGCGACCAGACGTTCTGAACGACTGGAATCCCGCCATGCCCTCGGGGACATCCCCATTCCACACAACATTCCCTTTACAACCTCTAAAGCCGCACCGACAACCAGCTTCCAAACCTCTCCACCTCCCATCATCGCCGTCCAACTCGCCATCTCTACATTCACCTCCGTTTGTTTTACCCACACAAGTCCGGCTTGCACAAATCGTTGAAATGTTGCATACAGCTTCGCTTCTTCATGACGACGTAATCGATGAATCAGCTTTGAGACGGGGAGCCCCTTCTGCCCCTTCAGCTTTTGACAATAAGCAATCGGTACTCGGTGGCAATTTTGTTCTTGGCCGAGCTTCTGCTGCTCTGTCGCGACTGGGGGACACAGAAGTTACACAACTCATTGCTTCCGTCATCTCCAACCTCGTAGAAGGCGAGATTCTCCAACTAAAAGAAATCAAGCTCGATGGAAGCCCGGAGAGTGTAAACCAGACACGGCAAGACGCTTGGAATATCTACCTCCACAAGACCTACCTCAAGACGGCTAGTCTAATGGCCAAGGGCGCTCGATCAGCCGTCGTTCTGGGAGGCTGCAAAGAAGGCGAGATCTGGAAGGAAATCGCGTATGCCTATGGCAGAAATCTCGGAATTGCGTTTCAGCTTGTCGACGACGTACTCGATTACGAATCTGCATCAGCAACGCTAGGAAAACCAGGAGGTGCAGACTTGGAGTTGGGTCTTGCGACAGGACCTGCTCTTTATGCTTGGGAGGAATTTCCCGAGATTGGCGAGCTTATACGCCGCAAATTCGAGCAACCAGGGGATGTCGAACGGGTACGTTTTCTCCAAGTCTTAATATCGTGTCGACCTCAGTTCCGTTTTTGCAGGCCCGAGAGTTGGTCCTCCGATCATCCGGCGTTGAGCGGACCAAGGCGCTTGCACAGGCCTATGCCGCCAAAGCTAGGGAAGTCTTGCAGGAAATTCCCGATAGCGAGGCCAAAGCCGCTTTAGAAGTACTCACAGAGCGTGTCGTTGGTCGGCACTCATGACAAAACCCCTACTGTATTCCATTATAATTGTCCACATAATCCACACACACCTTGGGGGGTAACACCACTCTCATTCACAATCTCCTTCGTGCCTCTAATGGGGTCTGGTTCGGTCAAGGCTCGTATTGCGCTCGATCTCGTTTCGAACACTACGGCCTTGTGTCGTGTTACCTTCGGGTCTGGAACGATGAGGTGGACCAGGGCCTTCCACGCTTTGTAGGATGCCATCATATCTCAGTTCACACGAACTATAAATTGCTGTACAGATGGGCGCGTTGCCGCGTCCACATGAGCGCTTGATGTCCGACTGCAACCGACAGACCCACCAACAACTTTAACTGCATTCCTGTCTGGAAAAGTCGGCTAGCGCTCTGGGTCCGGGCGACAACGATGTCCTCGAAGTCGTCGCATAGTGATGCCCGGTACTTCACAAAACAGTGTGAGCCATCGTCAACCCAGTTCCATCTTTCGAAATTCGGGTCCACTTTTACCAAATCCTTGATATCAAAAAATCGCTTTAATGATGATTTAGCTGATGGGTGTTGTATCCATCAATTCTCTTGATGCACATTTTGGAGGGTATATAGGGCGTTGCCCCCACATTGCGGGTTCCTCAGCCGTGCTCGACACCCCTCGACCCTGTCCCCACGCCTAGCGCTGAGCGTTTGTCGCAGCTGTGCTGCTCGCCATTATCGACTGACTACTTGATCTGGTATCATTCAATATCCATAATGCCCTACCAATCCACCTACCCCTCGGTCGAGTCCTTCGCTTCGGACGAAACTCACATTGATAATGTGCTGCAGAGCAGCTACCCTGTCATCATGGTTGAGGACGAGAGTGAGTATCTTCTTTTGTAATATATTTTAGGCTTTCCATCTCTAACTGGAGTGTTTCACAGAGAAATCTGATCCCCATTTCATCTCTCCTCTGTAAGTTCCTTGCTTTGCTGGCATCTTTCCTCAGCTAAATTTACCTATGATCCTACAGTCCTGCCTTACCCTACCTGAAGGCTGGCAGCTTCCCGGAATCACCCTTCAACAACGCTCCGGCATCGCCCTACCTCAACCGTACCTCCAACTTCGACCTCGACTCTGGCTGGAGACGTCGCCAAGCCATCCAACGCGGCGAGAAACGCAAGGTCAAGCTCACCCAGGGCCACTTCATTGCCGAGTACCGCGTCCCCACTGCCGTCCACAATGCCATGGAAAAGAGATACACGGCCACCAAGTCAACCGAATTCTCGTATGTGTTTGATTTCCATGTCAACCTGCCATAATTTTGGGCTCATTTTCGATGCACAGCCACATGCGCTACACGGCTGCCACCTGCGACCCTGATGATTTCACTATGGAGAATGGCTGGACTTTGCGTCCGCGGATCTATCACCGCCAGACTGAGCTCTTGATTGCTGTTACCTCTTACAATGAGGACAAGGCTCTGTATGCTCGTACTTTGCACGGCGTCATGCTCAACATCCGTGACATCTGCAAGACCCAGAAGTCCAAGTACTGGCGATCCTGCGCTGAGGAGGGCACCCCCGCCTGGCAAAAGATCACTGTTGCCCTGGTTGTTGACGGCCTCGATAACATGGACAAGAGCGTTTTGGACATCCTTGCCACTGTTGGTGTTTACCAAGATGGCATCATGAAGAAGAAGGTTGATGGTCGTGATACTGTTGCTCATATCTTTGAGGTGTGTTATATGTTCTTGGCTTGATTTCATGTGTCGCTGACGAATCTGTAATATCAAGTACACCACTCAACTCTCTGTTGACGCTAAGCCCCAGCTCGTCCTCCCCCAGGAGAACGATGATGGCTCGAACTTGGTCCCTGTTCAGATCATCCTCGTCGTCAAGGCTAAGAACCAGAAGAAGATCAACTCCCACCGATGGCTCTTCAACGCCATTGGCCGTCAATTGAACGTAAGCAGTCCCACTTCATCTCTTGGGCGTATCTTTTTAACCTTTCTTCTCGAACAGCCCGAGATCTGTGTTTTGGTTGATGCTGGCACCAAGCCCGGCTACAAGTCGATTTACCACCTCTGGGAGGCCTTCTACAACAATGAGAACCTCGGTGGCTGCTGCGGCGAGATCTACGCCATGGGTGGCAAGCGACTCTTGAACCCGCTCGTTGCTGCCCAGAACTTCGAGTACAAGATGTCCAACATCCTCGACAAGCCCTTCGAGAGCTCCTTCGGCTACGTCTCTGTCCTCCCTGGTGCCTTCAGCGCCTACAGATACCGTGCCATCCAGGGTCGCCCCCTTGACCAATACTTCCACGGTGACCATTCGTTGGCTACCCGTCTCGGTGACAAGGGCATCAACGGCATGTCCATCTTCCAGAAGAACATGTTCTTGGCTGAAGATCGCATCCTTTGCTTCGAACTCATGGCCAAGCGCGGCGAAAAGTGGACCCTCGGATACGTCAAGAACAGCAAGGCTGAGACCGATGTCCCCGAGTCCGCTGCTGAACTCATTGGCCAGCGCCGCCGATGGCTCAATGGCTCCTTCGCTGCCTCCATCTACGCCCTCGTCCACTTCTGGAGAGTTTACCAATCTGGCCACAACTTCATTCGCATCTTCTTCTTCCACATCCAGGCCTTGGTACGTAGCCAAATCAATACACTGGAAATTTCGTTCTGATTGATTGGAAACTTGCAGTTCAACGCTTTCTCCTTGTTCTTCTCTTGGTTCGCTCTTGCCAACCTCTGGTTGACCTTCAGCATCATCATCGATTTGCTCCCTGCCACCATCAAGGGTGCCAACCTCGAGGTCTTCCACTGGGTTCACTCCGTCTTGAAGTACATCTACCTCGGCTTTTTGGCGATGCAGTTCATCCTCGCTCTTGGAAACCGACCCAAATCTGAGCGTGTCGCCTATACTACCTCGTTCTAGTACGTTCGTTTCACCTGTCCCAACTTTCTTAAGCTTATGATTCTCGTCGTAGTGTCTTCTCAGCCCTTTCCCTCTATCTCATTTTCGCTTCTCTTTGGTTGACTGCTTCCTCTTTCATGAACCTCGAATCCGACATTGCTCGACACAACTACAAGTCCTCCCTTGAAGCTGTCAAGGGTATGTTTGAGACTCCCATTGGCCCTCTCACTGCTGCCATCGTCTCTACTTTCGGTATCTACCTTATTGGCTCCATCCTCTACGTACGTCGAGATCAGCCTTATTTGGTTGCTCACCTGCTCACAACGTCTTCAGCTTGACCCCTGGCACATGATCCACTCTTTCCTCCAGTACTTCATCCTCGCCCCTTGCTTCACCAACATCTTGAACGTCTATGCTTTCTGCAACTTGCATGATGTACGTTTTCCATACTTGCCGTGGTTTCCTCGTTTAATGACTGCTATGTCAGGTTTCTTGGGGAACCAAAGGCAGCGACACTGTCGACATTCTCCCCTCTGTCAAGTCCAAGACATCTTTGGGCTCTGACGAAGAAGTCGTCGACGAGACTACCAACACCCAGGAAGATATTGACCACTTCTTCAAAGAAACTGTCGTCCGTGCCATCGCCAAGGAAGAGGTCGTCGAAGTTCGTGAGATTCCTACCGTGGAGGATGACAACAAGACTTTCCGAACCCACCTTGTTGGTGCTTGGCTCATCTCCAACGCCATCCTTGCTCTTGCCATCAGCAACATCGGCGGATGGATCAACACCAACGACCCCAAGATCACTGCTGAGAAGATCCGCACCTTCACCATCCAAGGCAACGACAAGCGCAATGCGTACTTTGCGTTCTTGCTCTATGCTACCTTCCTCCTCTCTATGATCCGATTCCTGGGCGTAAGTGTTTCCTTGTTCTATACAACTGGGCAGGGTTGTTGACTTCGCTGTTTTAGTCCCTCTTCTACTGGGTAAGGCACTACCTCTTCGCGTTGTGCCGTAAGAACTAAGCTGTGCTTGTTTCTGTCGTATAATGCACACCTATTGTTTACCCAAAATTTATCGATATATCCTCTAAACACACGCAAAACAAATCTCGCATTGATATCGAGTATTGCTGAGGGTGTCGGATTAGAGCTGGGTAGACCGCTGAATGCTGTTGCACGAGGTTATACCAGAGTCATCCTAGAGTCTAGACCGGGTTACCGCCAATTTCTCCATTCCTAGGAGAAGTGTTCCCCTGATATAAGAATAGCCTGACTTTTTAAGGAGTCCGTTAAGGCACTGAAGATCCTGTTCGGCCGCGAAGATCTAATTCTGTCGAGGTCGATATAAATATGCATATTGGAGCCCGAAAAATCTGTTATTAGCGTCGCCGCAGTGCACAATCTGAATTCCACTATTAATACATACAAGTTGCTTACAATGCCATTCCTTGGCGCCTCGGTTATTCTCATAGATTAGGCAGCTCAATTCCTTTGTACTTACCGTTTTCTGCGACACCGGGGATTTCCTTGCTTAATCTCCTTGAACTCATTGCTACTCAAGTGTTCCTGGAGGTTGTGATGTTCTCTCAGGAAGATTTTCCCTTTTGGATGTGGGCGCCTGCATTGAGTAGTTGCTGACTAGTGCTCCAACCAATCACTAAAAGGCGAAAAACTCTGTCACATCCCATCTATTGTTAGCCCCAACCATCGGCCGACTAAACCACATGGTGATAAGTTTGAATAGATGTGGCGTAAAAATCTTTTCATTGCTCAGCGTTTGTAAACGCACAACGCCTATAGCTACCTGGGCCTGAGTACAGTGATATCTCCGGGATCGCGATACGTACCAGTACGCGTAACTGCGCGCTGATACGTGTTCCTTGCGACAGCTCTCTGCATTACTGAATGAGCGCTCACGACATGTCCTTTGTATCGGTACGTAATATCTGCCCCGTTTATCTACACACTCTCATGCACGCAGCCTCAAGAGGCCTCAAGGCGCCGGCGCTATGAATCCTCCATGTTTTTATTGAATCGAACGTAACTCCTTTGGTTGAACGCGCTCGGAAACAGAAGTGGAGAGAAGTCTAATGATTAGGAACTAGCTTTTGCATTGTCAAGGGAAGGACAACATAGGTGTCAAGGCGGTTGGGACTGGCAACGGCTCCCAAGGCCAGTTTTTGTTTCAGTTTGAGCTTTAAAACCACCTATCGTTACTCTATGTCGTGTTGCAACTATCCCAGGTAGCATTTGCTCAGAATATTACTTGAAGATAAGCACGATCAAAGGCGTGTTTCGTCAACAAATGCGATGGAACGTATGTACAGCTGGAATGAATGCACCCAAATTATTCATAACTCGGCCTTGTATCGGTTATTGTTACAAAGATACATGATTGGTTTCGGTAAATTTTGACTTATTACATAGCATCCTTTCCAACGAATATGTTCACCCTGGAGACTGAACCTTATACTAATTCATGCTTGTGATCAGCCAGCCACAATGCCGGTGACTTCGGTGCTCTACGTTACCCACTCACCCAGTACCGGTGCTGGAGGTTTTACCTGGATAAAATAATAAAGCGAGACTACTCCGCGACTCTGCAGTTGGGAGTCCACCATTGGGCAGCTTTCGCAGCATCACTGTAGAGGCCCGTTTCTTCGGAACCTTCAAAACATGTGCGATCCGAGTCGGGAAATACGCAACTAAGCGCCCGCGAGTAACTGCGGCCGATTCGTCGATTTGTTGAGAACGCCAAGAAGAGGGACTGAGTACTTACGAAACAGGTATACCTCTCAAATAACTCGTAATTGGTAACTGTGAATCGACACGTACCTCCGAGACTGCGAGGAATTTCAGTTTCAGGGATCGCGTTATATGAGCGATTGCTTATGCTGAGGATCATCAAGAACCGGTTCAGCTTTCACATATACGACCGCTTGAGCATGAATACGCTATGTTTCAGCGGTAAAATCTAAGACTATCAATAACCACGCACTGATGGACTGTACGCGAAAGCGCACAACATCTTGGGAGTCCGGCCCGATAATAAGGACGCGTGGCCGCTCTTACCCCTATTCCAGAAACAAGGACGCGCGTCCGATACGGTCCATTGATAGACCTTCGCACATTATTGGCCGTCTTCAGCGTCAGCGCTCGAGATTATGGCTCTATTGTCCTAAAGCGTCGACTGCTTATGACATTGAGATTTTAATTAATACGGTTTCAGCTTCTTGTCACCCGGCTCTTGACAGAAATGGGGGCCCATTACCGCAAACCCTCCATCCATAGGTGAATCAATGGCAACCCTTCACCTTGAGGTTGATGCAACTGACGCCGTCTGGCCTCGTTTCTCATTGTAGGGTGAGTTCTCGAACTTTCGAACTTCTTCCTCGTCTTATGATATGCCTTTTGACGTTTGAATGGGTTCGGAAGTGCGTGGTTTGACGCTATGGCAGGGCCCGGGAACGCCATTCCACACTATCGATAATCAGCCTTCCAGATATGTCAATACAAGGGATGACACAAGCAACCTTCATCAGTCATCTGGTTACCCTCTGAACTGAGGCCACCTTCTGATCTTGATGGTCCTCGAAGGCCGGGTCCTTCTTTGTGCTATGACATAAGACCCTGGTATATAATGGGAGCCAATTCTCCATTCCTTCTCTCACAATCCTCCAGTCTCTCCCATTCAATCGTTTACTCAATCCACAATGTCCGAGAAGAAACTCGTCCTGGTACGTTTGGTGTTAACACCTTCATCAACCGCGACTGTTCAACTGATACTTCTGTGCTCAAGGTTACTGGTGTTACTGGCTTCATTGCCGGCCAAGTCGCGTACTCCTTCCTTAAGGCTGGTTACCGTGTCCGAGGGTAAGCGATCATTGCTCTTGTTGGTGTGGTTGGACCGTTGTTGATTGAGCATGAATGTCTAGAACTGTCCGAAGCAGCAAATACGACCAGATTGTCAAGACCGTCGTCGAGCCCGACCTCGAATTCGTTAAAATCGATGATGTCGCTACCTCAGACTTCACCGAGGCTTTGAAGGGTAGGCAGCATCAACAATAACACTTCCCGTACATTTACTTACAAATCGTACTCGCAGGTGTCTACGCAGTCATCCACACCGCCTCCCCTCTTCCAGGTGCCACTGACGTCGATGACACTTTGAAGGTTAGATATGCTTTTTACTTTCGATCTCTTGCCTGATCGACTGAATGTTAATACGCATTTAATTATAGACCGCAATTGAGGGTGCTCGTCACGTCCTCGACCAAGCCTTCAAACTTGGAATCACCAAGTTCGTAGTCACATCCAGCTTCGGTGCTGTCCTCGATGGTGAGTCTTTCATCATCCT
Source organism: Coprinopsis strossmayeri (assembly GCA_900156845.1). Lineage (NCBI taxonomy): Eukaryota > Fungi > Basidiomycota > Agaricomycetes > Agaricales > Psathyrellaceae > Coprinopsis > Coprinopsis strossmayeri. The sequence goes on from FTPT01000158.1 coordinate 23,778, forward strand.
TGAGGGTTCTTCAATGTGGGAATCGCATCCGATGGGCGATCAGGCATATAGGTCTAAAGACCTCCTGTTCGGGGACCCGGGTATATACTGTATCCACATACGAATCCGCTATTCCAATATCTTGATTATCGATTCCATTCAAACCCGATAGCCAATTGCGGTCCTAACGCACATCTCATTTATAGCTGGTCTCACTCTTGGGTTCACTGGAAGCGTCTTGTCTGAAAAGGGTCAGTATATCCCCCTTAAACCAATTCGGAGTCAGGATAACGCGTACTAAACGAGCATTCTCTCAGATTGGGGTCAGGTCACCGTCGAGGAGGTCCACGCCAAGGCCTCGGACCCATACTACGTCTACTTCGCCTCCAAGATTCTGGCTGAGAAGGCCGTCTGGGAGTTTGCCAAAGCTAACCCAACGGCCGATGTCGCCACCGTTCTCCCAGGCTTCGTCTTCGGTCCTTACGCTCCCAAATTCCCCGTTCCCGCCAACAAAAGCCAGTTCGGTACGAACGGTCTCCCATTGTTGTTGCTCCACGGCGGAAAGGGACTTGGCCCCGCCCCATGGCACGTCCACGTCAAGGATGTAGCCGACTCACATGTCCGTGCCCTTGAGCTCCCACCAAGCCCCCAGGATCTTGAGGCGAAGCGATTCCTCGTCAACAGCGGTACGTTCACCTGGAAGCAGGCTGCTGAGCACCTCCGTAAAGTCTTGCCCGCCGGAGTGAAAGAGAAGGTCGTTGATCCCGCCGAGCTCGGTGAACTTCCAGGCCCTCCGTCGACTTTGGACAACACCAGGGCTAAGCAAGTCTTGAAGATCGACTTCGTTCCCCCTGAGAAGATCGCCGAAGAAACCATCTTGGAATTGGTAGAGGTCACCAAGAACTGGTCTTGAAAGGGTGCTGTTTAGCAGAACGGGGCTTTCACGGACAATGGAAATTATGGTTGTCGTGTTTGTATTTGTAGAAATCCAGGAAATGACATATTTGCTTCGCTCCCTCGGCTTCGCGATGCAGTGCAAGTTAAACAGGGACAGTCGACGTCAAGCAATGTTTTAAGATGTCCAAAAATCTCCAGTGGGGAATGGACCACAGCTACGATGGCAATATCCAGACTTGAGGCATTTTGCCTCTAGATCTGTACACCAAGTCCTTGACAGATTCGGAATATGGTCCATCAATGATGATCAATAATGGCAGTCATGATGCGGAATCCGTGATGATTTCAGTGTTGCTTAATGTGAAGTGACAATCCCCCCATGCCGATTTATTTCTAAGACGTAGTATGCGCCGTTAATTCTGAGCCTCGCTATCTTAGCGTAGGCTCGTCACCGAGGCTCAGAGGCTATTCATCCAACGACCAGGCTCTTCTGCCGGCAGAACCTATATAGTAGCAAACTGACAGAAGTCACAGAACACGACATGCCGCGGCCGGAATTACTACATATCTTGCTAGTGCAATGGAAAGCACTTTGTTCGCTGTGTGACATAAGACTACGTTATAAAAAATAACTAAAAATAGAGGCCACTTTCTCTCGTCCACCACCCCCTCCCATCCAATTTTTTCAACCATGTCCTCATCCTGGTAGGCGTGCTCGACCGCGACTGAATATTATTTAGACTCACATTGATGTAACGACCTACTCCGTAATTCCGACTTTGGAGCTTGGTCGAGGACGTTACGAGCTCCGTCGGTCACGCTTGCGGACTATGGACACAGATCCTTTAGTCGATCCGTTCAGGGATCCCGGACATAGGATAGAAAACGATATCTCACCTTCAAACTCTCGTCGACATCGGCTGCACCTGGGAGAGGAGAGGCGGTGTAAATGACTGCGTGGACACCAGAAGATGACATATTTAAGTCGATATATAGACGTCATTTTTGTAGGGAATTAACATACCTTTCAAGGCTTCGGTAAGGTCTGAAGTAGCGACATCATCATGGATTTCGGGAATTCAACGAGGTCGGGTTCGATGATTGTTCTGGCGATGAGGTCGTATTTGCTGCTTCGGATGGTTCTGGTGATTTAGATGATCCACAACAGTACATACAACATACAAACAGGGCAACTACTCACCCTTGGATATGGTAGCCGGCCTTAAGGAACGAGTGCGTGACATGCCCGGTGACGAAGCCGGTAATACCGGCAACCTTGAGCCACCTACGGTGCCATCCTCGAGTCTTCCTCCATCTTCCTCAATGCTCGCCCCTATGAGCCTGAGTGGCTGGAGGCCGATATAGGTTTATGACATACCGTGGGCCCGGGACCGGTGCTAACGTATTTTTTATACCATCTATAGCCGGTCTCGCTCTGGCATATACCGGTGGCGTCTGGTCTAAAAAGGGTCGGTATTTATCTGTTGAAAGCTCTAGGATGACGCGCGCTAAATCTCGGTCGTGCATTCAGATTGGGGTTGGGATCAAGTAACCATTCAAGAGGAGGTCCAGGCCAATGCCTCGGACCCATTCTATGTAATGGGCACGAATGGACATTCTCTGTTGTTGCTCTAACGTCCACGTCCACGACGTATGTAGCTCTTGTCCCATGTCCCTCGAATTCCCACCGTGCCTCCAGGACATCGGAGCGAAGCGATTCCTCGTCACCAATAGCACTGCTTTCACCTAGAAGCATGTCACGGTAGCTGGGCACCCCCACGCTACCTTTCCCGCAGAGTTGAGAGAGAAGATCGTCGATCCCGCCAAACTCGGTGATCTCCCAGGCCCGGCTTCAATTATCAACGACAGCAGGGCCAATAAAGAAGTCTTGAAGATCGACCTCATCCCACCGGAGAAGATCGTCGAAGAGGCCATCTTGAAATTGATCGAGCTCACCAAAAACAGGTCTTGAGCTTCAAGTTAAACGCGTGCTGTTTAAACAAAAGAAATGGACCGTCCTTTCGCAAACAATTGGAAATCATGGTGGTTGCATTTGAATTGTAGAAATGAAACCTTCGCTTCGCTTGGGCATTTTCCTTTTTGAACCAACGCTCTCGACGACCTTGGGGCCAGAGAATTGAGCTCCAGTATAATAAGGATGCTAGTGCTGAAACTTGTGGGGTCCCACCTTGGGCACCAACTTATTCTCTACCTTAGTATGAGTCATGAGAAGAGCTACCAGAGAATCTGAGCTTACTCGTCTTCCCGACATATTTGACAACTTGAAGGGCTAGGCACCATCGTGAAAGACAATTGTCCACTATAGATCCAGTCAGGGGTCAGGGTGAAAAGTCGACGTCCATCAACGCAACCGTGACGTTCTTAAAATAACAACAAAGCATTTATGAACAAGGATCGGGAAGGCGCGACAACGTGGCTTTCATAAATCATTGTCAGAATTGACAGAGTTACCCCGAGTCGCATCACTGCAGTACTTATATATAGTTTGGAATTTGCATCGATTAACGAGCAAGACGAGGGGACGCTATTCAACCAGTACCACTACTAGAGGGGCATATAGCGGAAGAAAAGATATACGCGCAAGGTATCTAGAAATCAACTAGACTGGTAACAAGCAGCAACTTGGGATCCAAGCTTCTCATAGTGGCCGACCTGCCCAAGCAGATCAACGAGACGAGCTAGGGGGTGAGAAAAAAAGTGGTAACCAACTGAGGTATAACAGGGCGAAACCAGCGTGGATCAGACTATGACTATGTAAGCATCAGCTAAAAGAGAGAGAGAGAGAGAAGGAGAGAGTAAATGGAAAGAAGCAAAGAACAGGGAGAGATCAGATACATGAACCCCTAATCTCCCCGTGTCCCACATGAACAGGAACATGATGCATGTTAGGAACCGGGAGCCCTAAAACGCAGTTGCGCGCATTAAAACGAATTCGTGTAGTATGATTGCAGGATGAGATGAATGCGGATGCGGATGCGATGTTGATGAGCTTGAGTATTAGGGAGTGAGGATTCCGTTTTCGTGGTCGGCAAGGGATGAGAAGTCTAGAGATGGGGAGGAATGGCGTGAGATAGCACAGTAGGGCCATGTGCATAGGGTGGGTTCCTTAGAGCTCGTCGCAGAAAGGAAGGTCTTCGTCGGTGTCGCCCTCAACGATCTCGATCTCCTCATATTCGTCGGCGCACTCTTCCTCCTCGGGTGCTGCAGGAGAGGAGGGAGCAGCGGCGGGGGAGGAGGGAACAGCAACAGGAGAAGAGGGAACAGCAACAGGAGAAGAGGGAATAGCAACAGGAGAGGAGGGAACAGGGGCAACGTTGGCGGGGGCCTTCGTAGGAGCGGCAGTGGGCGCAGGGGACACGATCGGCGAAGAAACAGGAACAGGGGGAGTGGCTTGGCTAGGAGGGGGACCAGTGTGAATAGGAACGGTAGGAGGAGCGGGGACTTGAACAGTCTTGGCAACGCAAAGGACCTTCGACAGATCGTTAGAACGATTGACATACCAAGGGCCACGTAATTCCGCATACCTCATCAATGTAGATGTTCTTGCAATCCTTGCTGACCTGAGGATTGTTCGTGTAGAAGGTCTTGCTGTCGATTTTCTTATCGTTCCAGATGTTGCTGCAGGTGTTACCAGCGAGGACTACGGTAGTGTCCCGGCAATCAACCTCGTCGGTACCCAAGCAGAGTTCCTGCCCAGGAACAAGGTTGTCACAGGCAACATTGATCTTGCCAGCGTTGAGGGCGGCGAGCTGGTACCTAGTATGAGGGGTAAGTGTTGGGCGCTTTGGAGTAGCGGAACTGAGCATACGTGGAGACACTGTTGGCAGCAGAGATGCTATCACAATAGTCGCCTGCCTTGACAGTGTACTTGCGAACACAAGTAGCAGCAGAGGCCCCTGATGCAATATGCGTTAGAACATGGATATAGCGGAGAAATTGACGGCGAATAGCAGACCTTGGGCGAAGAGAGCGAGGGAAGCGAGAGCAATGGTGGATTTGACAAACATTGTTGAGAAAAGTCGTTGCTGTGTAGTGAATGTAGGTCTAACGAGGGCACAATTCAGCCGAGTCACTGAATTAGGTTCGATGTGGGCTAAAGAGCGTGAACAGCGACAACGAGATTACTCCGAGAGCAGGAGGACGTGGAGGCGAGAGAAGGGAAATTTGAGCCGACGAGGGAATGGAATCAGGGAAGGAATGGGATGGTCCAGAATTGTTTGGTTGGTTGTGATGGATTAGTATGCCGTTCTCGGCAACCGCAAAGTTCCGGCCTTGGCAACCCGCTACTTAATTAATTTGCTTCAAAGTTCACCATTGCGATGGCTCTGTCAACGTCGCCGAGCCACAATATCCTCTGGAACAAAGCCCTTGCAATCCAGTAGACTTTATTTTCTGTCCAATTTGGCCCTGGTAGGTTGCTCCACATACAGACTTCTCTCACATGCTCCACACAGCAACGAGCCAAAGATGTTCAACCAATCTTCCATCAGGCACGCTGCCAGCCTGACTAACCGTCTTGTAAGGCGGCGATGTTCCACCGCAGTCGGGCTAGTCGGGACAATTCGAAGCGACCTTGTCTTCACACCGCCATGTTTCTTATCCCTTGAACGCATTGTGTGCTTGGGCAAGCCTCCTATCAAGTAACCTCACCGTTTCAATCTTCAAGTACTTACGTGGAATCTCTGCATGACGTCTTGGCTATTACGGCATGTCAGCATGGAGGGAAATACAGTGGCTCAACCTTCTTGAAGCTGAGCTACTTGGAAGTCGGGGTTCGCCTTCATGGTCGCCGTCGAGTCCGAGACCACGCCTATGAATCGAAGTCATCCAGTGGTCATCTTCTAGGGTGATGCACGGATAGGCAGTTCAAATGGAAACCATGAATGAAGCACCTGGACAACTCACGATGCGTCACCAACAAGGATTGGATCTAGGGGATCATGATCCCGTGGAGGTTAATAGGGGAAAACGTACCCTCCCTGGCAGATAACATGGTCCATGAGGATCCTACACGGTGAGTAGTGAAACGGATGACTGAATGCAACGCAATACAGAAACTTTACGGTCTTACTCAGTGGTCTATATGCGCTTTATGGTCTTGCTTCTATCTGCTTCTCGTGAGTCTGCAATTAGCTTATATTGCATGAGTATATGCGGCTATATGCGCCTTGCCGATCACCACCAGCACTCTGGCTCGACAGACTGTTCCTTGCACCATATCTGTTCTGCAAGATAGTCGCGCTCAGCAAGCCTGGACTTCACTAGTCACTAGTCACTTGCCACTTGGACCTGGATATATGCGATTATATCGCAGCGTCTCGTGGTATTTCATTGTCATCCGGGCGCAAAGGTCAAATTCAACGTTGATGTGCTTGCCCTGTCTAAGAGTTATGAGGCTCTCAAGGCGACTATATGGAAGTTCCTGTTCGTCGACGCGATAGTGTGGATATATGCGCGTATTCTCGATCCCAGAGTTTCACAAGGACTACGGAAATTCATAGGGGGACGGGAGACGATAGCGACAAAGGCCTGGAAGGGCTGGTACGATAGGCAGGGGACGAGAAGGTGAGGGAAGGAAGGAAAGGAAGAAAGAAAAGGAATGGGTCGAATTCTTATCGCGCTCGCAATATATAGTAGGGACGTGTTATATGCATTTGTTTGTCCCCCTCCCCGTCCGCAGAGAAAAAAAAGCTCGCATCCTTCCTTTTCAAGGGTGTCAATTTCCTTCTTTGCAGAATAACATCGCGCTGAGATCTCCTCGCAGCTCCTTTTTGATTGCCCTTCCACCTGAGGAACGAAGCTCAAAAGAGTGAATACTTTTCAAATCTAGAGGAAGGTTGCTTCCCGGCTTCGTAAACTGCGCTTCTAAAGTAAAGAATTGTGACTGAGGTGTTTGAATGTCGACTGTTGAACGGAACCGACTCATAATCGCGCGTCGAGGAGGACCCCAATGTAATCCATCGGCACTATATATGCCGAATCTGATCGATTGATTATTTTGATCCGTCAATGCGGCCGGAGGATCATGTCCCGGGGCCTTTTGTACGCTACCTCTTACCTCTCAGGCCTCAGGAATGGTTCCTAGGAGACCCAAGTAGACTCCCCCTGATCGGATGCAAGCTGGGAACTCTACTACAAAGCCTCGCTAATTTCTTGAACTCATAGGTCGCCTAGTGCCGCTCTTTTACCGTTCTTGGCCCGATTGCTCTCAAACTTCAAAGCTCTTCAAGATGTTTTGTCCTGTGAGCTATTCTGAGGACGTCCATTGTACTTCCATGTTGTGAAGTGATGGATTTGGTTGTCCTCTTTTACGATCTCCTGTGCTGAACCTATACTGATACAAGGAACCTTCATGACCATCGTTGCTACTGACTAATGCAACGACTATGTATAAATCTAGCATCCGAGTCATGCTCACTCATTCAAACCCCAAAACAAAAAGAAGCTACATAGCTGTACGTGTGATACCCGAACAAGCTGTGAAATTTTGGTCTGATCAACCACCACACCTTTCCGAACCTAAGCCATGATGCATGAGGCCTTGAGGCTTAGGCGTGGCCCATACACAGCATAGGCAACACCAATCCCGAACTTGCAAACTCAGTTAAAGGGTGCGTCTCACCACATTTGAACCCCCTTTTTTGGCTCAAGGTCGAAGTTCTAACAGCATCAACCTTGGAAATAGTGGTTCTCGGATCCGATCGCTAACTGTTATGGCAAGGAACCATGGCCATGGGCAGTCACCGCAAGAGGCACTTGCGAGGACCATAGGACCCGACAACGTTATCCATACCACAGAGCTGGATGCCATCCCATGCGCCGGCATCCGTGTCTCAAATGGCCCATTCTCGGGACTTCTGGCTTGGAGATTTGTAGTACGACTCCATCATAAGAGCAAACTTCACAACTCATCTCGAGGACCGAATGGATTCGGAGGGAGTGGCCACACGCGAAGTCGAACTTTGCATGCGCCCAAGAGACCCAACGAGCGCCGAAAGCGTCGGATGACCGTCGATGGACTGGGGTTATTTACCCCATCTAGGCCAAAACAAGAACAAGACCATGGACGTTCAAGCTCAGAAACCGAATACCGGACTCGTTCTGCCACTTCGCTTGGCCAAGGGAACTCCGAGACCAAACCGGCTACCGGATCTTCTTCAGCTTTGTCGGTAGTATCTGATATTTCATCAGAGGTACTGGCATTGGGCTCCTCCTCCTCGACCACCCTTCCAAGTTCTGTACACAAAATCTCGCCTTCAATCGTGACGAATTTCCTCTTGGACACCTCGTCGTCGTACAACTTTATCTCTAGAACAACTTTGGAAGCACTCGGTGTTGATGAAACATCCATCAAGAATCTTGAAAAATACCAAGTCGATGAACGAGGTCGGATACAGACTATCTCGCTATATCTACAAGATCTAGACAGCCCGATTACTTTCCAAATGGGCGCAGACGGTGAGCCTGGTCGACTGGGTGTCCAGTTCCTCGACGAGGCGCGGGTGAACGTATGCATTGGAGAGGGTGGTCGTGGTGGAATTCTCTGGGGTATGTACCTTTTCTGTTTGAGTCAAATGGTCATTTGTTAACTGACTTGGCTTATGTGCGTGCGTTTGAACAGTTGACTCGCCTGCCCAGACGGAGATATTACTTCAAGGAGACATACCAAGAACAATCCCGTTGCCAAAGTTGAATCTACAAGCCCGAGTCCGAGCACTCTTCGGCTTACAGTCTCCATGATATCTGCCTCCGAGTCATGCGAAACAAACGTTAACGACTCCCACCTGTCATCAGGGCGTTGGTCATAAAAGATAAGGTAAAGTCAAGATAGTATAATAGCTTAGACATCTCGTTACATTTTGGGCATTGAGAACAGAAAAGTCAGGAACGTTACACATCGTATGTAGCTACTAGACTGTATGTACCTTCACTATTGAAGAATAGAGATCCTCTTTGTTCCACGAATCATTAGGTCAAGGTGGGGATGGGCCAGTCGATCCAGGTGGACTCGACGAAACCGAGGTTGTTCGATCCGTCCGTGCGCTGGACGTTGGTGTTGACAGAAGTGTTGCCGCGCAAGAACTTGTCGACGAAGGCGTTGAGCTCGCTCTGCTGCCCGCCTGGGAATTGACAGTGGTTGTGGCCTCCAATGGAAGAGACGCCCATGTTGTCAGGCACACCCAAAGCCTGGTAGATCTTGCGGCCAGAGATCATGCATCCGTAGACGGACTGCGGGCCTAGCCAGTTGATGCCAGAGTGGTCGATGACGAGCAGGCCACGGGGGGCGACGAGGCCCGCGAGGAGGTGGTGGTCGAAGGGGAGGTCATTGACACGGTTAACGTACTGGTTGAAGAGCGCCGAGAACCACACATTCTCGGTGACGATCTGGCTGGCGGTCTGGACGTCCACGCCATTCCTCCTCATCGCGTCGGAGATACGCCAGCAGGCGGCACCTCCAGAACCTGATTCTTGAGGGAGCGTCAAGGCGATACGGGGCTCGAAGGCGCCGACGATCATCGCGCCCTTGCCGTTACGGGAGCATCCCGTGGTGCCGAGCTTGGTTAGGTCGATTCGGGAGTTGGGAATGGTCTCAAGAACGTCGATGATTCGGCCGACACCCCATGCCCATGCCATCATCGCAGACGCAGTGTGGTTGGTGCCATAGAGCGTGTAGAACTTGCCACGGCCACGGCTTCCGGTGTTTTGCTGGTCCGCGATATCGTTGTTGTTGAAGTTGATGAGGGCAACACCGCTGGGGTTTGGAAGACTGGAGCCGCCAACGGTAATGATGGCAGGGAAGGGCCCGTTGCCTGAGGGAAATGAAATGGAGGCGGAGAAGCTGATGCTCGTTCCACCGTTTGAGACGTTGACCGTGAGGGTGTTGCCAGACAAGGTACCAGTCACACTCTGAGGTTTGGGAGGGAGGGTTCCGAGCTCCATGCGTTGGAACAAGTCAGAAATCTCCCGTTGACGACACTCCCATTGAGCCTTCGTGGTGACCTTTGTTCCATCGACGAAGGTAAATGGGTCAGGAAGTCTTGTGTTGGCGTTGAGAGGCAGACTGGCCGGGAGAGCTGGGCAGTTAGTGCTCGAAGGAGGGGACGAGGTGGTCGAGATAGGAGGTAGGCTGGTCGTGGTGATGGGAGGTAGGTTGGTCGTGGTGATGGGTGGCACGCTGGTAGTCACAGGTGGGTTGGGGTTCGTTCCTGGTACGCATTGAGAGAACCAATCGTTATATTTACTGCAGAAGTAGCCTTCGACACAGGTGGTGCCTCCTGTCCATCCAGTACCGCCGCCTGAGAAGAGATTCAGAATGAGCGGTGAAAAAGAAGTCCGGCTAGCGGTCGCCTACATTGTTGGTACGGTCCTTGCTGGGCAAGTGCTGGCAGAGCGACAACCAGAGTGATGAGAGAAGCTTTGAGAAGACCCATGGTTAAACAAGAAATTCAACCAGGAAATACAATGAGTTGAGTCCCAGGTATCCCTTCGTTATCTTTAGAGCCTTTTATACGAGTTCTCTCGCCATTGGCTCATAAATGAAGGATCTTTAGCGGAAGATTGTGGCCCGTTTCCCGCCAAGTTCTATAGGTAGCTCCAATCAGTCATCCCCCAGGTATCAAACGACCAACTACAAGAATGCTTGAAGACAAAGAGGGCGAAGCTGAGAAGGACAGTTTACTCCGATGTTCTTCACTCCTGCCTGACAGGGGCTCAAAGCCACTTTAAAGTTTAACCGACGATCTCGAGCGAACGAGGAGACATGGGGTACGAATGTTAGAACCGATGATAGAAACCCCAAATACGTTAGATTATCCCCGAGAGAAGTCCCAGAACCGCAAGAATGAAACCCAAACAGAGACAGGCGCCATTGGTTATGCTCCCTAATTATCCCCCAAGAGGCATATTTTTGGTTCCTCAAATTGAAGTCCAAGATCAAAGAGCACGTAAAGAATCCTGCCAAGAGACCCGTTTAAACCGTGATTAGCGTTGGTTGGCCGTCTGACCAGATATTGTTCCGACATTTTAGAAAGTTGAAGTTTGGTTGCATGTAAGGTAGTAACGCGATTCTCTGGTTTCCGTACCCACGCATTCACAGGCCTTCATTCCAAAGACGTCTCGGGTTGTCTCGAATCTCGCAGCCAGAGGAGGACGGCCAGAGGAGGATGGGATGGCACGAGTCGGTGGCAGGTGGCAGGTGGCCTTGTATAACGCGCGTACTGAATACACCGGAGGCGTTGGTGGCTCTAGTGGATGTGAACGGTTTTCGAAGGATGGCAAACACGCGAGCTAATGGATCTTGGACGGATCAATCGCACATGGCAGAAGTTCTCCACGGTCCGCTTCAACTCCGAGATGCGTAGATCTGGAAGTTCTAAACGCGGGCCGACAAACTTGGAGACGCGGGCGCAGCAAAAGCTGTTTATGCTGAAAGGGAGACTGGTCGAATTGGAAATAGGCATTTGAGATCATCTGAGGGCTGGCTATGCAGACAGAAGGACATGGCGCCTGCCGAACCAGTATGTTGGACTCAGAATGGGCACTAAAGCATCAGATTCAGACCAATTGCAGCTTGAATCAACTACAGTTCACAAGATGTGCTCTCGAAGGACGTTTCGGCGGCCGCACACTATTCACTCCGATGGATGAAAAACTCCATAATAATATACCCAGGATTTGCCGCACTGTGACGCAGACGCTCAGGAATGAAATTTCCGGGCCGCACGGGTTGACGCTGAGGGAAAAAGGAGGAAAAAGTGGATTTACCGGAGAAAATATACCGACCTGTGACTTGCGTCGAGGTTCAATCTTGGAGCCAATGGCGAGTGAAAGGGGTTTTAAAGCAGCTGAATTCAACAAGCAACATACAGAATAAACAGCAAACCAAACCCAAGAAATGACTATGTTACCCGATAATTTAGTTGAGTGTAGGAATTGACCAGTCGATCCAGGTGGATTCGGAGAATCCGAGGTTGTTGGATCCATCCGTGCGCTGGACGTTGGTGTTGGCAGCAGAGTTGCCACGCAAGAACTTGTCAATAAAGGCGTTGAGTTCGCTGGATTGACTGCTTGGGAATTGGCAGTGGTCGTGTCCACCGACGACGGAGACACCCATGTTGGTCTGAACGCCCAAAGCTTGGTAAATCTTGCGGCCGGTGACCATGCAGCCATAGGTTGACTGGGGACCAAGCCAGTTGATGCCGGAGTGGTCGAGGACAAGCAAGCCTCGAGGAGCAACGAGACCAGCTAGGAGATGGTGGTCGAAGGGAAGGTCATTAACACGGTTGACGTAGGGGTTGAAGAGGGTGGAGAACCAGGGATTCTCGGTGACGATCTGGCTGGCGGTCTGGACATCGACACCGCTTCGCTTCATGGCATCGGAAATACGCCAGCAAGCGGCACCACCGGAGCCGGACTCCTGAGGAATGGTCAAGGCAATACGAGTATCGAAGGCTCCTGCCATGATGGCACCTTTGCCATTGCGAGAACATCCGGTAACACCGAGTTTGGTGGTGTCGATTCGAGAGTTGGGTAGAGTTTCAAGAGCGTCAATGAGTCGGCTAACACCCCATGCCCAAGCCGTCATCGCAGATGCGGAATGGCCAGAGCCATAGAGGGTATAGAACTTGCCGCTACCACGACTGCCCGAGCCTTGTTGAGCGGCAATGTCGTCGTTGTTGAAGTTGAGGGTAGCGATACCGCTGGGGACGGGAAGAGAAGCACCGAAAGTACCGAAATTGATGATGGCGGGGAATGGACCGTTGCCAGAAGGATAGCTAATACCAACGGTGAAAGAGATGCTCTTCCCCTGGTCACGGACTGTAACAGTGAGGGTGTTTCCAGAGATGGATCCTGTCACTGATTCAGGCTTTCCAGGGAGGGTTCCGACCTCGTAACGCTGGAACAACTCGTTGATTTCCTTCTGTCGGCAAGTCCAGTCTGCCTTGCTCGTGACCTTCTTACCATCAACGAATGTGAACGGATCATTGAGTCTGGAGTTGGCTGTGAGTGTAATGCTGGATGGGAGGGAAGGGCATGATCCAACTGGTGGTTGGGAGCCGGTTGGAGGAGGAGCACTGCTCGTGCTGACGGGAGGGGGGTTGGAGGTTACAGGAGGAGCGCTGGACGTAACAGGAGGGGCACTTGAGGTTACGGGAGGCGCGGTACCAGGAACACATTGGTGGTACCAATCGTTGAGGACTGTGCAGACGTAGCCAGAAACGCATGTCTTCGAGCCCGTCCAGCCATTACCACCGCCTAAAGTAAGATATAAGCCTAAATGAACACTGTACAGTCAAAAATGGAACGCATACATTGGCCCCATGGCCCTGATTGAGCGGACACGGACAAGGAGAGAGTGACGGCAACCAGAAGTTTTTTGAGGGAACTCATTGTGACGACCCAAAGAGTGGTGCTGAATTGTCCGGTTTCCTGCATACACCATTTTTATACCCTAGATAATCGCATATGACATCCGTTACACGCGACTTTTCGGGAACCATCAAGGCGAACGCGGCGAAATAAGAACAGTTGACCATGCCCTATAGGAAGGAGACGACCGTAGGTGGCCGAGAGCGGCACTGATTCAACAACATAAGCGGTTGCCAATTCTTCCCTATTCTTCCGACGAGGACAGAGCTGAGAGTATCTGTGCCATGGTGGGGTCGCTCAACGGGGAAAAGAAAGTGGGGAAGTCGAGCACATCGGATGCCACGTGGGATTCGAAAAATGTATGTATCTTGATGGACGCCAAACGTCGGGTGCGGTTAGTACCTGTTAGTAGGTACACAGATCATTTGTGGACTTGTAACAGCTCCCATAGTCTTCGAGATTGAAGAAAGACGTCGAGTAGGACTGTCAGGGCATTGGTACACTTCGGTAACGTCTGCTGAGGATCACTCTCTACAGGGTACCCATGCCAGGCTGCCCTGCAAACGATGTGAACCCACAGATTGGTTTGAATGGAGCAGAGGTCGAGGTCTGGCCTACTATTCTTAGTCGACATTGAATGGCCACGTTCTCATGAGATCTGTTGATGAGAGATTATTCAATTATCGACTGCTACGAGCACTACAGCAAGGATGCTGTCGACCTAACTTTCCACCCTGCGCGGTGTATCTCGAAGTTTCTTCGGACATTCATCAGGAAGGATGAAGTGTGAGTTGGATCATTAAGAGATACCTTTGACAAAGAATAGATCATTAGATGAGCACAATCTAAGGCGACAAAAGAAATATATCCACACCATGTAAAAATGATGCATGTAAAAATGATGAAGACGGTGACATCTACTCTGAATGCTGATCTTCAGAGGGGAAAGAATATCTCGAAGCAACAGAGACTAATATCGTCATGAAGTCAAGCAAGGCGATATCGGTAATAAGCTCTGTCGTCCGCCTGACCAGGCAATATTCCGAGAATTTAGACGTCGGTGAAGAACAACAGTCGCATTCGGAACATATGTTTCTCCCACAAAGGGACCGACGACATTTCCGAAGGCGTGAGAGGAAGACGGAAAATCCACCTGCGTCATTTTGTGGGGTCCAAAAGGGTCCAAAAACTACGTTCGCAATTCGAATGAAGGATCAGGATCGACCAGGCATCGAACAGAGACTTGTCACATGGATTTGAATTTGATGTACATGGAACATGGAACAGACTTCTGAATATTGGAAGCCAGTAGAAGCCAGTTAGCCTGTGAAGAAAACGAAGAAAATAGGTTCTGTCGATCTGGATTTCGGGAGGTGAAGGACGAACTAAGGCAACCGACGGCCCGATACGGGAGACTCGATAGTTGTTCAGTACAAGACGATAGTACACAACGAATTGTACCCAACAGTGATCAAACAAGTCTGGGGATTTGCCAGTCAATCCAACTCGACTCAACAAATCCAGCATTGTTGGGCGCGTCCGTTCGCTGAATGCTGGTGTTGGTGTTGGTGTTGCCTCTCAAGAACTTGTCGACGAAGGCGTTGAGGTCTCCCTGTTGGCTCCCAGGGAATTGGCAATGGTTGTGCCCACCAATTTGAGAGACTCCCATTCGATCAGTGATATTCAGGGCCTGGTACACCTTGCGTCCGCTGACCATGCAGCCGTAGACGGATTGAGGTCCAAGCCAATTGATACCTGAGTGGTCGATGACGAGCAAGCCTCGAGGGGCAACGAGGGCGGCGAGAAGATGATGATCGAACGGAAGGTCGTTGACTCGGTTAACGTATTGGTTGAAGACGGGGGAGAACCAGACATTCTCGGTGACGATCTGGCTCGCAGTCTGGACATCGACGCCGCTCCTTTTCATAGCATCGGAGATACGCCAGCATGCAGCACCTCCAGAACCCGACTCCTGAGGGATGGTGAGCGCGATACGCTGTTCAAAGGCGCCGACCATTAAAGCGCCTTTTCCGTTACGCGAGCAACCCGTGACTCCGAGTCTTTGAATGTTGATTCGCGAATTAGGAAGGGTCTCGAGGACGTCGATAATCCGACTAACACCCCATACCCAGGCGGTCATTGCAGAGGCTGAATGACCCGAGCCGTAGAGTGTATAGAACTTGCCACGGCCGCGACTTCCTGTATTTTGTTGATCAGCGATATCGTTATTGTTGAAGTTGATAATCGCGACACCGCTCGGGGTGGGAAGGCTTGAGCCACCGACGGCAATGATGGCAGGGAAAGGCCCAGTGCCCGAAGGGAATGTAATCGAGGCAGAGAAGCTAATGCTCGTCCCGCCATTTCGTACGTTGACGGTGAGGGTGTTACCAGACAGGGTGCCAGTAACGGATTCTGGTTTGGGAGGAAGGGTTCCCGCTTCGAACCGTTGGAACAATTCGCTGATTTCGTTGCGTCGGCAATACCAGGAGTCCGAAGTCGTTACCTTCGTGCCGTCGAGGAAAGTGAATGGATCCGGAAGCCTGGTATTGGCTCTGAGAGTGACATTGGCCGGAAGTGTGCACGCGCGTTGAGTAGAAGGGGGAGCTTCAGCCCATACGGGGAGAGCTATAGCGACGAGAGCCAAGAGATGTTTGAAGGAGGTCATTGTGTCTGTGAAGGAGCCACACTGATCGAACTTGCTGCGTCGTTCATCCTTTTATATGCAAAACTGTTCAACACGACAAATCTTGTGACCATGTCAACGGCAAAATATACGCGTCGCAACCAGCAGAAAAGGAAGACAGTATTCAGAATTCAGAAACAAATGAATCCAGAACTATCGTTAATCCGATGGCAGAATGTTGGGGGAATTCGAGAGAAGTTGGAGTATATCCGCTGGAAGCTTGAGTTAGGAAGCGTCGCTGGGATGGAAGAACATTTGTCTCAGAATACCGTCGCAGTCCAACCCGACCATGGGATAGTAGAAGGTTGGATGATGTCGTAAAGGCGACGTGCACTTGGAGTGACGTGGGGGCGTGAATTCAAAGGAACTACGATCGGGAGGAGGTAAAGAAAGCATAGTCACTTGACGAAGACCATTTCTTCTCTAATTCCTCTTCAACCTCGGAACTTTCTAATTGCCGGCAACAGGAGTATCAATCCTATGTCCTGTTGATGGGAATATTGCATCGTCCAGAAACGTCTTGATAGTATCCCAAACCGGATTCGAAGAGACATCTGTTATACGGATCAAGGTGAATTGACTCCACGGCATGTGTGAATTTGAATTCGAGGAATGCAATCGCCCCCGTACGCGTCTTTGGTCGAGCATTCGATTGGGCGGAACGTGGTATGGGCCTGTCTGTCAAGTATGGGCCTCCCAATTACAGGAAACAGAGAATTGAGCAAAGCTTCTTTGAACAGGAATTCAGAGACATGTTACAGAAGGTAACGAAGTATATACTTACCTCAACATCACCCTCGAGGTGATATTAGATTTGCACCACCGCTTGTCGGCCATCACGGGTTAGAAGAAGTGAAGATTGGAATGATAGAAATCTCGACTAGCTTGGCTTCTCCTGGCTTCTCTTGGAGACACGGAAATAGGCGGCCCGTCCCGGGCACGACATACGAATTGTCGATCCGATAAAGAGTATTAGGATGGCACCATTGCCAATTCTTCGGCTGAATGCTGAGGATATTATCACCGGGGGCTCCACGCAACCGCCTTGCACTGTTATTTGCCGGCAAGTATTCGGAAAGCAGGGTAGAACGAGGCGGAAAACAAAACATCGAATATATTTTAGGAAACGTCGGAGACCCATAAGAACAGTTTAAAACTCACACAGTATTGGGTTATGAAGAAAGCCAGTCGGTTGGTGTCTGACCAAGAGCATCGTCTCTCTTAGAAGGAGGGACAAACGCTACGCATCTAAAGTGGAACTGAGACTCCGGATTAAAGCTTTGAGAAGACGAAACTGGAAATCTCGACGGTTCTATCGCTCAATAGGCGATTGCAAATTCAAGCCCAGAGACAATTTGCTGTGACTTGCACCAAATCTGAGCATCGCAAAGCAGGGTAAATCTATATCCATATCCTGGAAGCCTGTATGCATCAGTTGAAAACTCCGCGTACTGATGAGGTTTCCATACCAGGAAGCACATGAGCCCTGCACGGGTCTATCGGAAAAGCAACGAGCTCGATTTGGGGAATTTCCTATGTTGTAGGGAGTAGCATATTCGCCTTGCACCCCGAGCTTCGCGCAAATAAACTATCTGATCACGACTAGATGACCGCTTAAAGAGACCTTTGAGGCTCAATGACTTCTGCGTCGATGCCAGAGCACCTCTAGGCTCGCGTTCTAAGCGCATAAAGGCGATGTCGGATGGTGGCCAGGAGAATTCTGCTGTATGTCTTTCATTTGCGGTGCGGTATGGAGGTTACGACATGGCCTGACGTGACGGAGCGGAACCAAGGACGACGGCGGGAACTTCGTCGCGTGGAAAGGTCCGAGCGTGGAAACTACACGTGATGGGAATCCCGGCCCAGTCCCGGCGCTTGGCCATAGACGCCCATTCAATGTTGACGGCGTCTATGATCCAGGACTGTTAAACGTCCACAAAGAGATGGGAAGACAATATGGCTTGGTTACGCCATAATTGCCACCTATGGGCTCCATGTCGGCCTATCAATTACCTAGGGCTTCCTTCATCTTATTTCAACGTTGAAGTTTGAGTAAACTAGGGAACTGAAAAGATTAAAAGTGAGAATTTGAAGTGTAAGGGGCAGACTGTACTCCTCGGATGACTGAATATGAGTACAAGCTTATATTTCCGGACAAGCTCGGCGCATCAACTCAATCTCATCGAAGCTTAGAGGCCGTAAATAACGTGGTCGACAAAGCCAGTCCACTGTGGGCGTGGACGAGGCACCCTGAATGCCTGGATTATGATTATACCACTGTCGATTTCAATACTGTATGGGCGTCGTTGCTCTGCATGTGTCATTTGACTGTGATTCTCCCAAAGGGTATTCAGAATTCAATCGGATGTCCTTGACACTCGAAACTCCAGTTTCCAATTATTGCGCTCTTTCCATCATCCATGCCCGATCCTCAGCCGAGAACGATATATTATCTCTCATGGCGCTCTCAAAAGGAGAGATTTGAACGGAGGTGTCCTTACGACAGGGTGAATTGCGAAGGGATCTTCATCAGCAAACAAATCTCGTAACGCCGATCTCGCCTGACCTAGTAGTATGTAGCACTCCCATTCGGAGGAATGGATGGAGCAACGCTGAACAAAAATATAGGGAGAAGGGTAAGGTAAACTGAAAGCGAATATCGTAACAGGTTTCTTCTTGTAAAGAAGCGAGTAACTTCTCCTTTCGATATGATTGCAATCCAGACATGTGGGCGAAACTCCCGGCGGCATCTGCGGCGTGTGAAATAGCTTCTTGGACCGCCGAGGAGACGAATTCGAAGGTCGGAATCGAAGCTCATACCTACTGAAAATACACTTCGCGCGATTGTGAGCGAAATATATGGTCTCTGTGTAACAAATCAATGGCACGGACCGTTGAATAAAACTTCTACTGCCGTGACCTGACGATGTAGATAAGGGGCGAGAGCGAGTACGTGGCAAACTCAGTTCTGCCTAGTCAGCGGCCGTGGTCACCGGTTGCTATACGTTTCAAAAGGTTGTTTTAATCACGACTTCGTTTGAGATGCACTTGGAGCATCGAGAACCTTCGTTCACAATAGTCATACCAAAGGGTCTCGCATAGTCTCAGAATGTGGCGTTAACAACCAAATGGAGCTGACAGTCGCATTCGGGTGGGGTGGAGAGCCCGAGCCACCACTTCACCGCTTGGATTTCCGTGTCTTGGTCAATAGAACTTCAGTATAAATTCCTGGACTAGTGCTTAAATGAAAGGGAGATTTCTAAAAGAGATTCTCCTGACCGCGAACCATGGAAACGGTGCAATCCATGTTGCAATGGCCGTCTGAAACCTAAAGGTCAGCCAACGGGTTAAACGGTCCCTAGGAACGGTGAGAGTATAGATCTAGACCTTAAGTAAAGATCCGTGCATTTATTGCTATTACAATCCTTTCGAATTCGCCGTCTGGACGCAAAAGCCAACTTTATCGCTGTTTCCTTAGGTTACCAACAAGCTCTGTATTACCGAACTCCGGTGAATAAAGGGCTTAACTGGGTGACTTTTGGGTGAAAGATGGCTACAAGGGCAGAAATTGACGCGCCTTTATGAGCCACAATTTTACGACTTGAACCAATCCATATCGGAGATGGTAAAGGCCCCCCAAACAGCGCCGTTCTCGCCAGCTGGTCATTAGTGATAGGGGAGAGTAGCTGAGTGACCGGAGACTTCGGTCCCTTTGATGATATAACCTTCAGAAGATCAATGAGCCATGTAATTATAGATAAATGGCCACTGTTCGCGGATGATGCTGTCGAAAGGGAGAGTGCGTCGATGGCAGACCGAGATACGTACTAAGCCTGCACTGAATTGAAAGGGTGAATGGGTCCTCTCATGGGTTTTTTGTCGTATATAGACACTGTAAGACCTATTGGCTGAACATGACCGAACAAGTGAGGAGATGCCGCGGAGGTTCAGGTTAATATATATTCTTGCTGCCGAGGCTGGTGCCCGAATCGGTATCTACCGTGCCGAAAGCAGAGGTATCGCTTTTGCGGGGTACGACTTGTCTTCATCCCTGAGATTTGGTGGCGCACGGATCAAGACAAACACAAGGTCAGTACGTCAATATTGGGGTATATCTCGGTTCACAGATTGGATTTGGAAGGCCATCGGGCGTGCCTGGTCTACCTACGGACGAAAGTGACAGGCGGCTTGCCATCTGGAAAGGTGTTTCCCGAAAATTCTGCTTCGTTTTTGGGTGTTCTGTTCTGGGAAATCGACTTCGATCATTATATTGGATCGGTGTCTGCCCGGATGCTCGGCAGGAGGTAGTAGCTTGAACATACACCTTACATCAGACTGCTGCCAAAGCCAAGCCCCACGCTCAGTTCAATGCCCTAAATTCTATTCAATTTCCATACAAAAGCCCTCAGTGGCAGTTGTTATTTTCCCCTCTTCTGGTCGTTGCTCTGCATATGGACTTTCCGGGATCCTCCTCTGGCTACCAGGACCCAATGCAACTCAGACAATTATCCGATTTCCACCATCGCGGCCAGGACAAAATGACTTCTTCCGCCCAATATCACTCCGACGCCATTACTTCACAAAATGTTCACCCCCATCCGCTTATTGCACGTCAGAATTCGGCGGGCAATAGGAATATCAATTTAGAGGGCTTCGTGAGCAGTGGTAATTACCTGCCACTGCATCAACAGCATGACCCTTATTCAACTACCCCACCAATTGACCAGGACATTTCTCCGATTGCCTATTCTCCGTCCTCGCACCATCATGTCTCGCCGCAGAGCTGGCCGCCGTACGAACATGGCTTCGGGCTGAGTTTAGCGGGTGGGCTCTCCGTGTCTTACGACTCGTTTCCAAGTCCTTCGCCGTACCCACCTCCTCGACTGTCTCCGCCGTCGTCAATCGGTCATGGGTTGACACACGGCATCCATCCGCTCGGAGTCGTTGGTTCGTTGGATCCTGCCACAGGCGTGTTCTATCGCACGCCAGACCACCCCCGTCTGCGTACGGCCCAGGCATGCGAAAAGTGTCGCACCAGAAAGGCAAAGGTATGCTTTCATTAATGTCCACTAAGATTACGTCCGATGCTAAGCAGCTGTCTGCAGTGTAGCGGGGAACACCCTTCGTGTAAGCGTTGTATAAACAGGGGGCTGATTTGCGAATACGCCAAGGAAGGGCGGGTTCGAGGGCCGAATAAACCAAAGGTTAAACCGCCCACTGGTGCCGACGACTCTTCGTTCGCATCTCGGGCCCATGCAACGAGCGCCAATATATCGGCTGGTGCTTCCTCGCCCGAACATCACGACGCGGCATCCGTCCTCAGCTCCTTTCGCAGTAATGGCGCGCGCCATGAAGGTCTCTCATTACCTCCACAGTCACAGGGTGTTTCTAGTGCTGCTCACTCTCGACGGAGTTCGCTATCGCTGGAAGAACATCGGCCCAATCGACCTCGCCCGCCTAATCTGCATCTCGACACTACATCTCATCACTATCGGTTGGAGATGCCTCGCCCGGTTGACATGGCGGCGAGGGCCAATCTTCAGCACTGTACCGCTGCAGACGCCAGCCACCAATTTTACCGCCCACAGCAATCACCGAGGAGAGAAATGTTCCAAGGCAACGCGATCCAAGGAATTCATTATCCTTCCCAAGCGGCGTCTGGGCCAGAATTGACGATGATTCCGGTGTTACAAAGATTTCCATTAAATCTTCAGCCTTCCATGCCTGATATCAATGCATCATACCAAGGTGCTACGATGGAATTGGGAAGGTTTGGTATTGATCCTTCAGAGAGGTCAAGTGTTGGGAACGTCCAGGCGATGATGGGGTATCGTCATCCACAACTTCGCCAGTCAATCTCGCAGTGAGTAATCTCTATCGACACTAGTCAAATGTGGGATTTGATCTAAAGGCGTCATCGTCAGATACGAAGTCTCGGGTACGAGCTATGGACCTACTGGGGAGTCCTCTGTGGTTTCAAGCCCCATGTCTGACCAACACCCTGCTCACTTCACATCGCAAGGCGAGTATGTATCTATGGAGTTCGACCCGCTTCACCAACAACATCACGCCGACGCTCCCAACGTCTCTATTCCACAAAACATCACGCCTAACCTGCCCCCGACCTGGGTCGAACTCCTGCCTGGCTCTTCATCAGGGTCTGGTGGCGACAGGATATCTCAGTTTCCAACTTCTGAAGCGGGAGAACGTGAACCTCGTGTCATTTTCGATAATCGGGGAATCCTCGTTGGCCATACGGAAGGCCATGAACAAAATTATGGTGACCATCCCGACTCGGAAAGTTCTGCAATTGTCTCCGCACAAGATCCACACGGCGGCGTCGCAGGATCTGCACAACCACCCGGGCACGTTGGGCACCCTAGTTATTTGGGGATGGAATGAATGATATATTTTGAGCTCGGAAGAGCTGCCATGGCACAGAGTTCTCCTTCTAGCTTGGTATAGCCCGCTTCTCGTCGAGCATGTTTAATTATTTCTTTGGTTATGCTTGAGTGCTTATTGGATGGATGGGTTCAGCGGTCAGCAAGGACACAGGGCATGCTGAGTTTTTTTGTACTACTTACTTCTTTTTCATCTCCGTGTCTGGTTCTTTAACATGCTACGTTTCGTATTCTTCGGGTTTCTTGCTTCTCTCCCCTTGATAGTTTTCCAATATTATATTTACTAGCTGTTCTTGTATTTATCGCTGTCCATGTCCAGCTCTAGAGCTACTGTACTAGTCTGTCGTTTAGATTTCATGGCGGTTCATCCCAGTCATGCATAGTATCTTCAACTATTGGGTAGATTGATCTCCATCATGGATCTACTTGGAGGATTCCAGTAAAGCTTCTTGCCGCATGACGAAGTTGCGCGATACTTCTCGTGTTCGAAACGTGATTATTGAATTGAAAGGGGAGTTCTATGAAAAGGTTCCCTGGACTTTTTCTATTTGGGACAAGACTGTAGCCTACTTCAAGTTGATCTTTGATTCTTTTTACTTCGACTTTTTGGATTGGCATTTGCCGTTCTAGAGGCTTGAGGCTGACTAGTCGGGTGCCTTCTTGTCGGCCACTCGGTCATGTCATTATCTATCCTTTTTTCTCTTTTGAATCTTCTAGAGGCGAGTAGAGACCGCGTGGTGGCTGAGGCACTGGCAAACTCCGAAGCAGGAAAGCTCGAGAGTGTGACGGGGAACCGTTCGCCTACTATTCGATATATGGATTCTAGGCGCTTCGAAGAAGCTGTTCTCGTCGTAGTTCATGGATGAAAGTGTTAACAATCTTAACCGTTGATTTACGCCCCTTTCCTTATTCGCTTACTGATAGCTTGTAGATGGGAAACACCCACGAGGTGTTCGAATGAATAATGAGCTTGCGAGCGCGTTTTTATTACGTAGGGCGGAGGACCGGAACATGCTTGCCAGTAAAGTGCAGTGCAACAAAGATGAAGTCCAGCTTGATCATGATCATGGTGGAGCTTGGGTCAAGTTCAGGATGGCCATTGCTATAGACAGTAACAGAAGTGCTATCAGAAGGCTCCATACACAGTTTTACGAGCGAGCGAGGAAGTCTTCCGGATTTGGTGGGCTTTTCAATTAGCAGTATAAGTAGCACCCCCAATTTAATCCAATGTCGTGTGCGTGAGGGGATGGGGTCGGGAAACTTGTGAGAACCAGCTGTAACAGAGAGGCGATTTGAACGGGGTCCACGGTCGGACCAGTCGCGCTACTGTTCCTGAATTATTGGGATTTGAAAATGAATGAACAGATGATTAATCTGTTCGTTAGGAACTGGCGATTGGACTAGACTAGACTATTCCGTTTGGAGAAAGGTGGAGTGATACGATTGTAATGGCCCCAAGCCCAAGAATCAAAGAACCCGCGGTGAAAGAGTGGGCAGGTAATAGATTCGAGGAGTAGGGGCTGTATTTCTGAGCCCCCAATGCGTGCCTTTACGTTCAAGTGTTGCCTAGCTCAATCCTTGTATTTTGGATTTGTTGTTGTCGTTCTTCCACTCCCGTCGTTGCGAGAGGCAGTGGTGATGTTGGACAGTGGTGAACGGATCAAGAAGTGCACATAGTCGAGGAGATTCTAAGCCATCTGTCAAAATCTAAGCCCTTAAGACTAAGGAAAGTGCCCAAGGCTCTAATCAGTATGATTGACGACGCCTCTGGCCAACGACCGCTTGCGGGAGGGGCTAAGGATAGCCTGAGGATTCCGCTAATAGGGGCTTCGGACCGGATGATCCGTGATGGCGACGCCGCGGCATCATCTGCCGTCCGTCCGCCCGTCCGGCTTCCTTCCCAGAAAAGCAGTCCCTGCTAGCACCAAAACCTTTCACTTCTACCACCAGTCCATTCGAGGCCCAGGATTACACGGTTGCGTGCAAAGTCACTGTTTTTGACGCTATTTCCTACAAAACGTGGAATACTTCCGAATTCTCGTGTCAAATTCCGAGTTGGTCAGTTGTCGCGGAACTTGTAGGTTCGTTCAAAGGTTCTGGGAAGCGTGACATGCTGATTTGTATCATGGCCGTGGTCAAGGGGAGGCAAGGTAGTGCCCAGACCCTTATGACGGCCATTGAAGGCCGTTGCATCGAGTGCTACGAAAGTTTTCATCGCCCAACGCTGGACGTGTATCAAACCGGTGCCATAAGTTTGTTTCAGCCTCGCCACCGCGTTCCTGGCGAGTTCGACCATTTTGCGACGTTACCCTCGTTCCTGGAAGCGAAAAATGGGTTTTCACGGGTTGTCCACTGCTGGAAAGTGTAGAACTGGACCACGAGAGTTCGACGAAAATAGACCTGTCTCTTTCGTAAGTAAGAGGGTTTAGTGTGAGCTTTTCTGATGCCGTTGTTAGAGTGCCCCACATATTAAGTCACCACGAATGGAACACCGTCACCCGTGTGATCTCCATGTAGATCAAGAGAAACGTTCAGAAAATCCTTGTAAGCGTTCCCTATGTGTCTATCCGAATGTCCGAATGTTCATTTCGCCTGAAGTCGGGCAATGTTGAAAGCACCTGTTACTTAAGAGCGGCGTCATGTTGTGCCGACCCGCAGTGGTCGCATTGATGTCATGTCGGTACAGGCAACTCCGTCTCCTGCAAAGTCGGACAGGGCGCCTTTTCCCATTCAGATCCTTGTCACCAGATTATTGCAGGGTGCGCCACACCGATGATGGAACCTCCATTTTCCGACTCGTGGGCATATGGGTTGCGCATTAACGCCGAAACAATATTGCGAAACGTATAAGTATAGCTGTCTTATGCCCCCGCTCGTTCTACAGCTACGCTCCCCAGTCCCTATACAATGCCTTCCCTAGGCACTCTTGCTCTTTTGGCTCTCTCAGCTGTCCCCCTCGCCACTGCTTCACCGTCAATGCAGAAGCGTGGTATTACGACCTCTGCCAGCGCGGTGAATGGTCAGACTTATGACTATATCGTCGTTGGAGGTGGTCTGGCTGGGTTGACCGTCGCTGCTCGTTTGGCAGAGAACTCGGCAGTCACCGTTCTTGTCGTCGAAGCGGGTGGCGACGACAGGAACGACCCACGCGTTTACGATATTTATCGATATGGGGAGGCCTTTGGCTCAGAGCTGATGTGGAACTGGCCAACCGACCACGGTCGAGGTATGATCGGGGGTAAAACACTTGGTGGTGGAAGTACGTCACTTGCTTTCTTTCTCGCTTTGAATACAAGAAGCCTGACTCAGGGACAATCTAGCTTCGATCAACGGCGCGGCTTTCACTCGAGGACTCAAAGCTCAATATGACTCGTGGTCCACCCTTCTCGAACCAGGGGAAGCGAGCGTCGGTTGGAATTGGGAGGGTGTCTGGCAGTATATGAAGAAGGTTCGAAATCGAGTGCTATTTTTAGACGAGGTTTTTGGTCGTTCGTTCCTGACTGCGCCTTCTTGTAGTCCGAAAACTTTTCGCCTCCTAATAGCGACCAGCAGGCGAAAGGCGCTCAGTTCATTGACTCTTACCATGGTTACAGTGGCCCGGTACAAGTTACGAACCCTAATGCCATGTATGGAGGGCCTCAGCAAGGGGCCTTCGTCAATACCATGGTCAGCCTCACCGGCATCAATCATTACAAGGATTTAAACGGAGGCACGCCCAATTGTGTCTCGATCACCCCTCTTGTGAGTTCTCTGATCTCAATGTATACCTTAAGCTGAACGTGCACTTTCTTTGGCTGTTTTCTCGAATTGTAGATGATTAATTGGCGAGATGCGGACCATCGATCTTCATCGCTCACGGCTTATTTGGCACCAGTCGAGAATCAGCGCACGAACTGGGTTACTTTGACAAGGCATTTTGTCAGTTGTTACCTCATTGGCCTGTTTAATGCGTTCCCTCACCTCTGGCTTCTTATAGGTTACCAAGATCAATTGGTCGAATAATGCTGTTCCATTCAGGGCATCTGGAATCGAGTTTGCGCCTGCTAGTGGTGGTTCGACACGGTATACTGCGTTGGCGAGACGGGAAGTTATTTTAGCTGCCGGGGCTGTCCAGGTAACCCAGAATCCATCATTGGCTACCCTGATATTCACCTGAAATCTTTGCCTGTTCTCAGACTCCAGCGCTACTCCAGCTCTCTGGTATTGGAGATTCTGCCGTCCTTGGTCCCCTCGGGATCCAGACGCGAATCGACCTCAAGACTGTGGGCAAGAATCTCCAGGAACAAGTACGAGACCTTTTACCTTCCAATCAGTTTGATAAAGTATCTAACTTTGCTTCCTTGCTCTATTACGCAAACGATAGACAATGAGCCAGTTTGGTGCTCGCGGGAACGGCTTCAATCCTGATGGACGCGGGCCTTCGAACGCCATCGCGTATCCAAACTTGTATCAAGTGTTTGGCTCTGGAGCGAGTGCGGCCGTTAATACTATAAGATCGTCAATTGCTTCTTGGGCATCGTCGCAAGCGAGCTCCGGGTTGTCTTCTGCTGCTTTGCAACAGATCTTCCAGGTCCAGGCTGATTTGATTATCAACAACAACGGTACGTCTCTTTTGTCTTGTTGGCTCTTGGCCTGGTTCTGATGCGCGGTGATTGCTAGCTCCTGTTGCCGAGTTGTTCTTTAGCTATGGCTATCCTGAGTGCGTTCTTCATATGCTCCCTTTCATTTCTGATTGGTGGATGCTGATTTGGTTGTGTTGCTATAGTACTCTGGGCATTCAAATGTGGAATCTGCTGCCGTTTAGTCGGGGAGGCGTTCAGATCACAGTACGTTCTTTCATCCGAGTGATTGGACCATCATCAGAGAGAGCTAATTCGAATGCAAAGAGCACGAACCCGTTCACGAAGCCCCAAGTCCGAGTAAACTACTTTAGTGTCGACTTTGACATGCAAGTTCAGGTCGCCGCTTCGAGGCTGACTCGGCGTGTTTTGACAAGTCCGCCTATGAGGTGAGAGTCTGTTAATCGTCCTTGCTACTTTTGCTCATTGTAATCGTGTATAGCTCTTTGTCGACGGGTGAAAGCATCCCTGGAGGCCAAGTTCCTGATAATGCTGAGCGTGGCAGCGAGTCAAGTTGGAGATCATGGATTTGGAACAATTTCAACGCTGTTTCGCATCCGATTGGTACTGCGGCTATGATGAGGCGGAGTCTGGGAGGTACGTGCTGTTCCTTTGCTTCAGGAGATGTGTGTGTGCGTGTGCTTATACTCTTGTTAATTGTACAGGTGTTGTGAATGCGCAGCTCAAGGTGTACGATACGGCGAATGTGCGCGTTGTGGATGCATCCGCCCTTCCGCTCCAGGTTAGCGCGCATCTGTCGTCGACGCTGTACGGTGTTGCGGAGAAGGCTGCGGATCTCATTAAGGCTAGCTACCCATGATCCTGCTTTTCCAACCAAAAAGAACTGAAGATTCTGGACACTTTTGGACACTATTGGACATTATTTGGACATTTTGTTTTTAGTAGGATATCTCTAATAGGGCAAGGACATTATGTTATTAAGGTATTTCAAGCCGTATCATACTAGTATTTTGGGGATTCTCAGATTTTCGGGGACACAGCACATTCCTCTCTGCTGATCTTGTGTACCACATCGTGAAAGATTGTAACATCCGACATCCGGCACATACTGCATCAACCGGGATAGGGCGATCAGTTCGCCATCAACGGCAGCGGCGACGCGTCGCATACTATTACCTTTCTATATTACACTGCCGATGTGAGCTTGCCGAAGCGCTCCATCGTGATGATAACTCCTTCGATAACACTATCTTGAATGAGACTTTGGTTCTCTTACTGTTATTACTATACTAGAAGACAAGGCTTGCCTTGGAGGACCTCAAGCACTACATGCCTCAAAATCTGTATTTGATCCTTGCGCACGAAACCCTTCAGGCGACATAGGTTGGATGGTGCCCTACAAGGATGAACTCTGTGTTCAGGAAAGAACTCTAGGCTCTGAGCCATCCTCGGTCAGTCTCTCAGTTCATGAAAAACTTTGAAAGACGTCGCGGGAAAACGGTGTTCAACTCGCAAGGTATACGCCCTGGCTCTGGAATTTGTTCGAATAGAGTCGTAGCAGATCAACTAATGCAGCAGAAATTCAAATGGTATGTTAACTTCATTACTACATTGATTAACACTGTACTCAAGCGCCTAACTCGGCGTCAAACATATGGCATCTGTGGCATGGGTATTCATCTGAAAACTGTGTCCCTAGGATGCGGGGGTCTCCGGACCGTGTTTGGAATAATATGTTGCAGAGTTGCAATACCCCAGACCGTGTCCGAGAGCATTGGACTCAGCATTTTAACAGAGTCTATCCATCGTGCCATTAGAATCATCTCCGTAACCCATAAACAAAAGACTACAACGATCTACACCTATCTCTCTCTCTCTCTACTATCTAGCTTTCAGTGACCTGCAGCCAGCATGGTCCTTTCTTTTCGTCTGGTAAGTAATTATTAATTTTCGTCTTCTTCCCGTTTACCTTTTGATATATATAACCTGAAGCTTGAAGTCTGGAGGACATCACCCTTCTATCCAAGCCATCAACTTGCTCAGCTGACGGTATTTTCCCTGATCCATGCCCCTTCGCATGAAATAAGATGACCCAATACGATCTGTTCAATGCCTTGAAATTTAGGCAGGTTCTTCTCCATGGCCCCGAGTCGCTGCGATCATTCGATAAAGAGTTGCCAATATCGAAGTAATTGAAGCTATCCCAGTGAAATACCTCTTCGCGCAATGGAAATCTAGATATCCGTCCCATGATCGGGGATATAGCCAACTGGAACAAGCCGCTGAAGCTACTCTGAAGCCAAAACTTCCAGGTTATCATTTGTTCCAGCATCAAAATGATCAAATGCTCTCCCTAGTTCCACCTTATCCGGGACCCCTCCTTATCAGAGCGCCTTGGGTATGACTCCTCGGTATGACACGTCCCCCGAAATTGATGGCTGTGCACATTGTGCCCCACGACATCGATGATGTCTTACCATCAAGACCCCCTCAAACATTAACCCTCTGCTTGGTTCTTCTTGCCGTCCAGAGCGGAAATCTGCACGGACATTCCATATTTGCCAGACGACACACGGCAGCCGTGTGTTTCCATCAGGTGCAAGCTCTGAACTGCGCGGACCCGATATACCTCGAACGACGAACGCTTGCCGAAATCAAAAGAAGATAACTCGAAGAGATAATGATGCGAAACCTAACCTTTAAGGAAGCCTTACTTCCTCAGCCGCCCACGTTCAACAAAAAGAGGAACTATGAGCTCAAGGATCAACTAGGAGAAGGCACGTTCGGCAAAGTCATCGTGAGTCGTTGCAACTGAACTACCGCGTCCTATTGTGGGCGACGAATTCTGATTGTTCGCGTACGTGTGCAGAGAGCGACATGGCATGTACCTGTGGATCAGGTTGAAGTTGCTGAGCATGGAGCTGCAGCCGACGAGGCGGCGGAGGTTTCTACTTCGGCGAACGCCCTCAAGGCCATGAAGAGTTCGCAGCCTGTGACGTCCACTCAACAGCAAGATTCTGGGATTCGGAAGGAGGTCGCGCTCAAGGTCATCCCCAAGAAAAAGGTCAAAGGGAACGAAGCGAGCGTCTGGGGCGAAATGGAAGTCCTGAAAGGCCTTGATCATCCCAACATTGTATGCCCCTCTCATTATCTCGTTCTCGTTATCCCAAGTCCAAGTCCTCATGACTATTTCAGGTCAAGTTCTACGAATGGTTCGAATCAAGGTCAAAATACTACATGAGCTTCGAGCTGGCGGTGGGCGGGGAGCTGTTTCAGCGGATTCTGCAGCGTGGAAAGTTCACAGAGAAGGACGCGGTCGCGGTTGTTCGATCGATTCTGTCTGGTGTCAACTACCTGCATCAACATGATATCGTGCATAGGGATCTCAAGTGCGTGGAATTTACTTTTCAAAGTCCTGTGCGGTTGAGCGCTCAACTGACGTGTTGTGTCAGACCGGAGAACATTTTATACCGCACGAAGAAGCTCGACAGTGATATTGTGATTGCTGATTTCGGGATGTGAGTGTGTTGTTTACGGCAACCCCTCTTATACTGAACCTTCATCCTAGTGCAAAGCATCTGGTTTCGCCAGACGAGCAGTTACACTCTCTTGCTGGGAGTCTTGGCTACGTCGCACCTGAGGTGCTCAACAAGGACGGGCATGGAAAGCCAGTGGATATCTGGGCTGTGGGGATCATCACCTATGTGCTCCTCTGCGGCTACTCCCCCTTTCGTTCCCCCGACGCCAAAACACTGCTCAAGGAAACTACGGAAGGGAAGGTAGAATTCCACGAACGGTACTGGAAGAATGTATCTGAAGCAGCCAAGTTGTTTATCAAAAGTCTCCTCACCCCCATCCAGCATGAACGGCCGACGGCGACGCAAGCATTGGCTGACCCGTGGCTTACGACACACTCGCCTTCGACGGTGCATGACCTCTCGACTGGTCTACGCGACAACTTCAACCCGCGGGCGCGCTGGAGGTCTGCTATCGCCTCTGCGAGGGCTATCAATCGCTTCGGCAGCTTCGCACGCGAGAAGCAGGAGAGTGACAGGAGTAGTACTGGCAGCTTTAGCAAGGAAAGCGGGGGGTGGCTTACGCCGTCAACGAGTCGGGAGGAATCTGAGGATGAGAACGAGGGGTGGAGGAATTCGGAGAGCTTGCAGTCTTCGGGAGCGGCTTTGCCTCCGTCTATGTCGTCAGAGAGGATGTTAGGGGATAGCTTGCGGAGGCCCGGACCCAATCTTTCGAGGGAGTCGACCTCGGGTGCTGGACAGGATACCGATCATGGGAGCGTGAGGCTTGATGTGCCTGAAAACCAGGTGGAGGCGGAGGAACCGAAGCAGAAGCAAGAGGATGCCAAATCAGAGGATCCTCCCACCCAACCACCAACGTCTACGCAGTCTTCACCAGGCCCGTCAACGCAAGCGACTTCGATATGGCGAGACCTCTTTGCCCCAAAGCTGGGCGAATACGTCTACTCGGCAGAACCGGAAGGCAGTTCGGGCTCTGCGAATAACCGGTCGTCGATAGATATGCGGATTCCGGGGTCGTTCGATATGTTCGGTCCGCCGCCTTCGTCGAATCAACCCCCATCGTCGCCCAACGGTGCAGGTGATGGCTCTCAAAATAGACAAGGCGGTTGGTTAGATATACTTAGGCGGTTGCATCTTCAACAGTGAGAAACCTGCTTTCTTTCTCTGTTAATTTCGGGCATTGGGATGGGGGCTGGTTTGGGGGTGATCTTTGTATGGTTAGAGGCCTGGATGATATGGCTATCTACTCACTTTTGTGCCCAGGCTCTTGTGGGTCGGTGCTTCAGTCTTTGCTGTTGGCGTCGCCATGTGGCTTTATGGCCCAGCAACATGATTCAGACAGAACGAGGTCGTCTTTGTAGACTATGATGTGTATCCGTTTTCATTTTCTTTGCGATTTATATGGCTCGACATGACTTTGGACGATGCTTCGATTTATTGTATATACCCTTTGTTAGCTACAAATCTTTTGGTGTTCAAATGTTCACTATGGATGTACAGACTACACTCGATGACGGGTTAGTGTAGTACATTTGTGTCTAGTTGGCTGTAATGAGAAGGACGATTAGAGTCATACAGATATGCTCATATCAACGCCTTTATCAGCAACTAGATTCTTCAGTTCTTCTAGCTCTGTATACTTGGGAGGGGCAGGTCTGGACAACTCGAGCCTAACCTTCCTCAACCGCGTCGTCCCACCGAACTCGGGTACAGGGTCATCATCATCCCCATCTCGCAAAGGCACGGTGGAATTGATGATCCGGCTTTGCAGCATGTCCCTCAGACCCGTCGTCGACACGCAGAACGAGTCGTGCAGTTCAAAGGTGTGTAAGTTGGGAAGAAGGATGGTGCCTGCGCTGCCGCCGGACCCACTTCTGGTGCTGCCAGCGTATGTGACGCCTCCGTATCCCCCGTTCATGATACCACCATTACCGCTTAGGTAGTGGAAGGAAGGAGGCCCTGCAGAGTGTCGCACCGGACTCGCTCCTACCCCCTGCCTAACACTCAACCTCGGCACAATCTCATCCACAGATCTGCACACCCTGAGCACACACTCCCTTACCCCCTTGACCTCCGCCAAAATAAACACCACGCCGTAGTTCTCTTCCCAGACGGCTTCGGGGTCCTTGGAGGTTTCAAGGACAAGCGTGCGGAGCTGTAAAGAAGCACAGGAGCGCCGGAGCATTGTCAGGATTGGCTCAGGGTTCGAGAGGGCTGTTCGGGCGTGAATGGAGAGGGTTGTCAGGGAGGGCGCGGTTATTAGTTGGAAGATCCGAGATATGTAGGAGCTTTTGTTCGTTACTGAGAGGGTGTGTAAATTCGGGAGGTACACCCCACTGCTTGAGCTCGAGGTTGAGCCTGGAAGAGGAAGCTGAAGACCCGAAGCAGCCACTTCCAAGACACGTTCGTCCTCCGTCGCAAATTCTTCGAGCAACGTAGCTTCTTTGAGGATGCGACTGAACTCGCCCTCGAGGAAGGTGCTCCCCCGCGAGCGGATAGATTTGAGCTGGGACCAGGGCATACGAAGATGGTGCGTTGGGTGCGCGATGTTGTTGAGCGTCAGACGCGTTAGCTGCGGGGCGTCAAAGAAGGCGTCGATAGCTTGCCAGGGACGCGGTGTCGACCCGCTCGCGCCTGACGAAGCCAAATGTAGGGCGCGTAGATGCGGTACCCTGTTTCTGGTGGATGAAAGGACGGAATGGAAAGTGAAGAAATCCTCGAGATCTAGCGTTACACCCTCCCATCTCTCGGAAGATTCGGCTAGAACCGACAAAAGTGAGCAAGCCAGCTCGCCAGTCTTGTCGTCGTATACTCTCTCGGGATCGTCACTTGGCTGGTAACGCAGTGTGAAGGTTAAGAGCTCGAGTTTCGAGCGGGCGAGACAGGTTTTGAGGAATTCATGTGCCTGAAGGTGTGTCATGTGTGACAAGACGGATTCCGGGAGGCGGAGGGTTGAGAGGTCTAAATGAATGGTCGACCACAGTTTGGGAAGGGAGGTAAAGACGCCCCGCCAGTAGCTGCAGACTTGTCCGAGCTTCCACGGACTGTCCGCCACAGACTCAGAGCGCAGTGCACCAGGCCAAGAGAACGCCCTGCCCGCTTGGGACCACAAGAAGATTTCGGAGAGGACTTCTGGGGGGAGGCGTCGTACGGGTGCTAAGACAGCTTCGTGTTCTTCTATGTGTTGCTCTACGACTGAGCGCTGTGATTTGAGAAAGGCGAGGGAGGCTTCCAGGCGTTGGATATCCTCATCTATACGCGAAAGAGAGAGTTTGGACTGTTGGATAACGCGTTGGACGGCAAGTGTCTCGGCGTGTGTGGTTATCGTGGAGGAGTGCATGAGGGACGGTGGGAGTGGGGTGAGTGGGTGAAGGAGGCCTGAGTTGGATCTGGGATTAAACTGACGTTGGGAGCTGGTAAGGTTTTAGAATGGCGAGGACGACTCTTGAAATTTTCAGTTCTCACCGATTGGTGCTAGGTATTGCCATTCTGTCTAGCGGTTTCTTCAAGTATCCGAGTGGAAGTTCGTGAAGGGTTCCGTTCGGCTCCCAGAATGGCGCGGGATCCTTTCGGTACAGCTCCCAGTAACTTAGACCGTGAAATCTGGACACAATGAGCGCAGATTAGGGCGTATCATCAAGTGAACCCTCGTTTACGACTGACCGAGATTGTTCCAGTATATATGGAAACTTCTTCGCCTTTAAACAAACTCAAAGGGCGATGTTACAGTAGATATAGAGTTCAAAGAGCCTTCCACTTCTAGGAGAGGTGCTCTTAGGCTATATGGAAGAAGAAAGTCAAGTCCTGGAAACCTGTGTCTCGAGTATCGTTGGATGTTGGGGCGGTTGCAGGAGTCTGGTGGTCCAAGGGGAAGACATTCATTATCGGTCCATTGATACGGGGGAATGATGTTCGGAAAGTGATCGGTATTGGTACCGGGGTAACACTGACAAAAAGCTGCAACATAAGCGGAATTTAAATAGCTACAAAAATTCCATGTTAATTCAGAAAGAAATAATACCTGTGTGCAACGAGCTATTGCCGCACGTGGTATTCTCCAAGAGATGGGTTGGTATAACTCATAAGACCTGGAGGAACACTTAGTATGATAGATAGACGCCCTCGTTGCAAGTAATTGAATGGATGGAAGGTAAAATCTCAAACTTACCGCCTTGTTCCTGTGAGGGAAAGGAAAAGTAAAGGAAAACCAAGTCGAATTTTAAAATGAATGAAAAAGAGGGTCAATAAATTAATACCACCAGCGCAAGCACACGACTTTGGAGCAAAGGGGCTATATGGAATCTGTCAAGGCGTCGTGCTTGAAACAAGCCATATAATTTAGAAGAAATAATCGTAAGGTCGCTGGGCACCATAGGATATAAAAAAGGAACATACATTTGGCAGAACCAACGTCAAGCGTCAAGGGGAATTCGACACTAAATCGCCCACTGAGGTTAGGGGCCTTGCTTAAAAAGGAAATATGACTTTCAAACAGATCCCCATAAGCGACAGAATTGAGAGTCAAAAGCACCTGATTTATGCCTCGGAGTCCTTTTTCTTCACATATTCCTTGAGCACTTTATCAATAATAAACAAGAGAATCACTGCCAACGTTGAAAAAACCGGATTGTCACGCTGTGTACACGGAGGTCACAGTGCATGTGATGTGACACATTTCCCAACACGCGCTGTGACGCGTAATGTCCAAAACTGCCAGCGACCACAATGAACTGGGCGTCATGCTCTTTGGAAGGTAATTGCTGGACGAACTCGTCAATTTATATGCTTTAAGATTGGTTCAAGCTTATTACTATCCCTACTGGGCGCTCAGAGCCTCAAGATCGTGCCCCCCAAGGGACTGATGGCAGTGATGGGACTGCGCGGCAACAGCAAGCGCATTATTTCTTGAATGGTTTGCCAGCCAATGTGGTATTGGAGGTAAACTCGTCCCTTCTGAACCTCTATTTGAACTGTGTGTATCAAGGCCTGAAACTGACACAGGTTGCGGAATATTTGAATGCGCGGGATTTGCTCAATATGTCCCGATCCACGAACTATCTTTTTTATATCTTTTCATCCCAAGCTTCGCGAAAGGCTCGGAAGGATTCTCTTTTGAATGATTCTAATATGCCTCCATGTCCTAGAGATATGGACGCGCAGCAGCACATCTGTTTCTTGCTTCAGGACTTCTATATGGTGCGGAGTGTTTTATGGCTGCCTATGTTAGAGCTTACACGCTACGGTATAGATATATAACAGAACCGCGGAAATTACCCACTACTGCGGGTTGCGTCTTATGTTCTGTAAGAAATGTAAGACTGCAAAGTCAGTCATCTCGCTTTGTATTTTGTTGCCTGCGATTCTGATTTAACTAGTACAATTGACGGTCGAACCGCGGTCCCTAAGTACGGAGAGAATAGTTTCAAAGCTATCGAGTCGTGTCTACCTTCCCATTGTAGCTGGACAACTACGCGCGCATGCGTCTCTCCTAGTGAGTTTGGTTCCCTTAGCGCCTGTCGCACACTGAATGACAGATTTTAGCTCATCAGGCGTACCATGTGTACTTCGTTGGTGGGGTACAGTTTCTTATTGACGCATACCGCGACCTTCCCGAGGAAGAAAAGAACGGCTTTCTCAAGACTAGAATGCAGCTGATGCTGGAGTTCAAATCTGTGGGCCGTGTACCGGGTTATTTGATTGCATATCTGACAACACACTTCACGAAGTAGTCTGTACCAAGCTTGGAACAATGGATACAAGAACATGCTGTGGGTCAGCGCGTCAAATGGAAATCCTCAACATGGTACGTGCCAGTGAATGCATTGCCCCACAGCGATGATTTATACACGTTTCTCTAGGCTGCGGAGAGAACTTCTATCCGGACGAAACCACACACCCAGAACTGAGCAAGAAATGGAACATGTGCCTCCAGACATGCCAGACTTCAAGTTCGTCCCCGACCAACCTGCTGGAACAAATGGAAGCCTTGTTTGAAGCGGTCCAAAAGTCCAAACGTTCCTCAACCCTCTCAGACAGGATTGAAAAGACGTATATCTACTTCCAGCAATCCATTGAGATGGAAGGTGTTGAATTACCGAAATTTCAAGAAGTCCAAAAGATGCCCATCTATCTATCTGCGGTGGAAGAGTTAGTGGCTCCAGACAACTCATCGGAAGATGAGCTTCCTCCGAAGATGATTCCGCAGTGGGCAGAAGACATCTTCGGGCGCCTTGTTGTTGAATTTGATACACGGTTTGCACAAGTCACGAAAGATCTTCACCATGGCCTCTTGCAAGTGAAACCTGAATACTCTTCTTATCCAATCCACCGGGTGCTCCTACGAGCTTCCACCCTCTTGTCTTGTGATGCCAGCAACTGTTGTGACCTTTATAACAACCATCCGGGTTTACGGTCTTACCCCGAAATCGCCACACATCTGACAGGAGAGAACATGAAGCCAGCCTCTCAGGAGGTTAAATTGAAGGATGCCTCTTCAAGTACAATTAAAGGAATTCTACGGAGGTGGGAACCGATGGAGCCGACCTTGAGTAGACACGTTATAGAGGTTGCTGAAGATATCCTTGAGATTCTCGGGTTCTCGAGAGATGCGTCCCGTATCGAGATTCGCTCAATACAGGGACGTCTTCGGTGTCGGTGTCATTATAATCCGAAGGGCAAATTCGACTATATGACGTTTTGCGAGCTGGAAAGTTGTCCTTTTCTATCTACCATCCAGTAACTGAACTTGTCCTCTTCATAGGTTACACATGTGATCAGTGAACAGCTGTATTCAGCGCAGATGATTAAAGGGGCACTCAAACGGGGGTGAGCCTACTCTTGAAATATCCCTTCATGCTTCAATTCTCTGACCATAATACTTCTGAATTTCGGCATAGTAATAAAGTAGGAAAAACTCCACACGTTTTCATAGAGCTCCACTCTAAGGAGCGACTCAAGGACATGATCGACGTCGTGCCTGAAGAGCATTACCGGTCTTCGTACCTTTACGAGAGTGGGGGGTATCATGAGCGTGGACCCGAGGTTTATTGTCGCCATTGTTATCGGATTGGAGGCGTGATGAGGAAGTACTACAAATATGATTGAAAAAAAAAATTGTCAGAAATCCCGGATCGCCGTTGTGATCCGTAACAACGCCGTGGCAACGCGAGGCGCGGCCAAAACCGTTGCCAAGAAAGGCACAGCTGGGTCAATGGCCGTTTCAACCTCGCCGAACCGCTGGGTCAATGGCCGTTGCACCCTCGCCGAACAGCTGTTTGCCTGCCGTTGCCGTACCCGATATCTGTCCGGCATTAGGTTTCCCCGGTGTTGCATGGAACTAGCGTTACCGAGCGGAGATCAAGTTTTCCGACATGGGTTCCTGACGTTCATATGAAAGAAATGTGCGTTCGTCTTTCTTTTTCTGGAATACAACTAACGGTCTGTGTATTACTTGATTAGACATGGCCTAAGCCGAAGGCAGTGGAAGAGTAAGGATATAGTGACGATGGAAGATCTAGTGAAGGAGGAGGGGAACCGTGTTGCGCTTGAGCTTGAACATCCCAAAGCCCCAAATAAATGGGAACTCGAAGAGGTTGGGAGCTCGGAAGACGAGTTGAATATTTAATTGAGTTTGGATCTTAGTTGGGCATCTGGCTGAATGGAGTTCTTGGATAAATATGGGGTAGTTTATGTTGTAAACTTGAATTGAGAACGGAGTCGTCGAAAGAGACTTGTCCACGGAGAAATATTTTGCGCGTATATTTATCTCTGGAACACTTGCATGGTTTATTTTACAAACAGTGAAGGGCTCAGGACTTGATTTGACAAAACAAAGACGGATCACTGAGAGGAAGCAGGAACAGGGACCTCCGCCTGAGGAGTGAGACGGACGGCATGGCGTCTGAAGGTTGGGCTGAAGTCAGGGGTGGCAGAGTGCACGGTGAGTCGGTTATCCTGTATCCCTTTGTCAGACACCGCCGAATAGAGATGTAATGATACACGTACCCAAACGACGACGGTTCCGGGCTCATAAGTGGCACGAATGTGGAAGTCGGCTCCCTTGCCAATGTGGTCGTAGAGGAACTTGAGGAGGTAGTCGGATTCCTCCTGTTTGAAGCCGACGATGCGGCGGGTGAAGCCCTGGTTGATGTACAAGGCTTTCTCGCCAGTTACGGGGTGGACGCGGACGAGGGGGTGCTGTTATTTCACATTCCATGTTAGCAACTTGTCAAGATTACTGGATTGATGGTAAGAGACTAACCTCGGTCTCGATGGGTTCACGGCGAATGGGGCCACCTATGCGTTGGGAGAACTCGGCTTGGCGGACGGCGGAGTGGACTGCTCGGAGACCCTCGAGTCTCTTCTTGAATTCGTCGGAGAGACGGTTGTAGGCCTCGACTTGTGAGGAGAAGAGGGTGTCACCACCAGTCTCAGGCTAAGAAGGGAGAGAAAATGAATAGTAGCATCAAGTGAAAGGATATAAATAGACTTCGGAGAAGCATACCTGATCGAGGATGAAGAAGAAGGTGGTACCAGGGGGCTGCTTCTCGTACGAAACGTCGGAGTGCCAGCTGGTGTGGTTAATGCGGTCACCACCAAGGTACTCCTTGAAGCGGTCGTGCTGGGGGTCTCGGTACACAACGTGGAATTCAGGGAAGCTCTTGACGTTTCCTGAGGTGGGGTGGCGGTGGATAGGTCCAAAGTGGCTTGCGATCTCGATTTGGCGCTCAGGGCCGAGGTCTTTGAAGTCCTGGTCGCGGAAAATGACGACTTTGCGCTCAGCGGCGAGGAGCGCGAGCTCGTCGAGACCTTCCTTGGTGAGTTGGGAGATTTGGACACCTTCGACCTCAGTGCCGAGGTAGGGGCTGAGATGGCGCAGCTTCACGTTCTCGGTGAGCAGGTTGGGTTTGGCAGGGTCAGCACGGAGGCCTGGATCCGTGGATTCTGGAGGTGGAAGTCAGTCAGGCTATGACTATAACAGACTATTGGAATTTGGGTAATTTACCGAACAACTCGATAGGGCCCCATTTCTCGTTCACGTCATAGTAGGGATAGTAGTATGGGTAGGAAGGGCCCTAAGTCAGGCATTGGTGGTCAGATAAACCATTAAGTAAATAGAATGGAATCTTACCTCGTCTTGCTTGCCTTCGAGGTTGGCGTTGGGTATAGCGCTAACTGCGAGTTTAGCGACCTTCTTGGTGACGTTCTCGACGGCGGCGGCGGCGGCGGGGAGTTCAGCGACGGAGGGAGCCATTGTAGTGATGCAGACAACAGGAGATGAGTTGGTGATGGCCTTCACCTCCCAAATGAGGTACCTCTTATATAGGTACGCTCAGACGAACGGCTAGTTTCCGAGAATAAGGATGAATAATGCAATATGGAACTTGTATGGCCTCTAACGACGCCATTTGTCAAGGCATTTCGCAGAAAGGTTTCTGTGAAGAAGAAGCGAGCCTTGATCTACAATTTCACACCACAAGTCGAAGTGTGAATCAATTCAGTACTAAGATGGTGCGTTTGCGGTTGTGGATGGCGCAACTAGGGATCGAACCCCCTCGGATGCCCTTCCGATTCTTGTTTTGATGTCAAGTGGTCCCTTGTTGTGATAGCCGTGAATGACCAGAAGTACGTAGATAAGCGTAGGCAAATTTAGCATCGTTCCTTAGGTGGCCTACCGTCGGATGGTTACCGTAAAATGTACAAGATGCCATTGGACGTCCGAAGTCGGGTGACCGTGACCGTGACCGTAGTCAATGACGCGTTTAGGGGCCTTCAGTAGATGCCGTCAAGGGACAGATCAACGCAAGACTACTCCGGATAGTAAGACGAAAGACAAATTGAAACTCATAGGCAAATGAAGGCATCGAACTTGCATTTTTGAGATGAATGTCACACCATGCAGGATTGAGGAACTCACGAACATAGAGTTTTCATTTTTATGCAAACATGCATATGACATGAGATTTAATGTAGTGAGTAAACTGATTTTTAATCCTCACCACGTAGCAGATTGAGATTTGAGGCCTTGGAGAGGAAGCCAGTATAAACACCTTGATCGTCTCTTGTAGGTCAGACGCAACAGTAATTAAGTTATCGCCTGTTCCAAGAGATTAATCGGGCTCTTAGGCGGATAAAAACGGAAAACGAATGCCAGGGGGAAGTTCATCAATGAACTGAGGAGAACTAAAGGCTCGGAATCGGCGCCAATCCTATTTGCTTCTATTTGTCGACTTGACCTCAGGCATCGACTAGGGGACTAGTTGTCTCTTCTTCCGCGTTTGCCATACTATTCCTATCGCTGTGTGCGTGTATATGTGGAGGTGTACTGGATGGGATGGTCTGATGGTCTGCCAATCCGCAAAAGGAACCATAGAGCAAAGCTCCTGCCCAACTGGGAGCTGGACCCGGAGTTGAAGGAGGCCGCAGCGAACACTCGTTGTCGCACTTAGGTTCTGCCTTGAGTAAATGTCAATCGCGATCCAGCGAGTAGTCTCCCATGCAATGAATGGATCCATCCATACAGCGGCTCTTAGTGAAAACCCGCCTTGACGCAGCGTCGGACGATATTTCCTTCTCAAGTATCAACGCGTCTTTGTGTTCGCAGCCTACAACTCTTGCTATTAATCGCATTTCTTGAACCATATGTCATGCCAAGTTATCGGTCTCTTGGGTTTTTACTTTACTGCCTTGGAAGTTCACGACCGTCCGAGTCGCATCCCCATGGCTCAAGGCTTTCGTCCTGTTTTTGGTTGGTCTTGTCCACCCTCTACCAGGGGCCTGGCTGAAGTTTTGGCTGGAAAGTGGAATAAAACCTCATGCTTTGGAAATCAGACCTAGCAGGCCCTTTTTTTTTTTTTGCTCTTTCTGCATATTTCTCTCCATCTAGAACCGTGCGATCTTTCAAGTTGGTCGGACATTATGGATTTCCTGCTCTTCCTAACACAGGTTAGACTGAAACAGTGTCTCGTAGGTAGTATTTCATCGCTTGGCCCTTCTGTATCCAAGATCTCGGTAGGAATTTGGTTCAGCTATACGTAGCCCTCTACGAACAACATGCGACCCCTTTAATTCAGCTGAGACGGGAAAGGTACTGAAGTAGCGAGCCATAGGTCAGTTCCCTCAGTTTCTTTTCCCCTTGAGCTAAACTTGCTTATATTCTATGATTTTTTGGCTGGTATCTTGAACTTAATCCCTGAACATATTCAACCGTCTGACCCTTTTCAGTGACGATTTGGTGGATCTCTGTACTTCTCTTGCCTTGTCTTTTCTCTTTGATACCTCTTTGTAGCGTTCTTATCCACTCGTTTCGCCCATTTCTTGCCAACATCACTTTCTATGCTCTTCTTCCCGGAATGACCTTCGGTCCAAACTTTGCGTCTCGTCCTCCGTTCTGCTTTGATTCCTCCAGCACTCAAACGGCAGCTATGAGCTTCATATGCTCAGGGCCACCAATCCGTTTTCCTCCACCTTCTCCCATTTTATGTTCCTTTTAATGTAGAACGGATTCATAAACAAAGTGGATGTGACGCCGGTATGACTGGCGCCGCCGGGACAGTTGATGGTGCTTCGGTTGGCTCCGAAACTCCGCCCAAAGTTTTCCCGCTCGACGATTCTACTGTTTGGGTCCCAACCACCATCTCCCTGCCGAAAAATCCGTTTAAAATGTCCTCCAATCTCAATATCAACGCGGGTTCAGATCTTACGGCGCCTACGCCCCAAAATACCCCCCTTAATCAAGCTCCAATTTCTCTGGGGCTCTCAAGACCTACGGTTCCTGATATCTCAGAAGATAACGAGCAGGAGGACATCGGCGAGGTAAACGACCTTGGCGAGGATGATTTGAATGCATTTAAAGCTCATATGCTCGGTATGGTTCAGGGAAGACTTGCCGAACTGGTCGGCAAAAGCTCTGGCTACATCGAGAGTCTGCCTGTCGAGGTCAAGGTCAATGTTGAAGGCCTCAAGGGCGTCCAGGAAAAGCAAAACGAGCTGGTTAACCAGTACAAGCTCGAGTGCCTTGAACTCGAGAAGAAGGTACGCACTCAGCCTTTGTAGCCGTTGTAGATTTATCGATTAATCGGGGGATGAACGACAGTATCTCAATTTAACCAAGCCTCTTTATGAGCGAAGAAAAGCCATTATCAACGGCACTGCCCAACCTACCAAGGAAGAAATCGACGCCGGCGAGGCTGTCACTGCTGAGGATCTTGAGGATTACACCCCTCTTCCCAAGGACGCCACCCCATCGTCTTCAGGCATCCCTGAATTCTGGTTGACCGCTTTGCGCAACCATATCGTAATCGCCGACTTGATCACCGATCGCGATGAAGATGCCCTGAAGCATCTTACTGATATCCAATTGGAGTACCTCGATGACTCAAACACGACTGAGGAGACCAAGGGCAAGCCTGGCTTCAAGCTCCTGTTCTTCTTCTCCCCGAACGATTATTTCGAGAACGAGACTCTCGAGAAAACCTATCTCTACCAAGAGAAGGTCGGATACGGTGGTGACTTTGTCTACGATCGTTCTATCGGTTCGGAGATCAAGTGGAAGGAGGATAAGGATCTCACAAAGGAGTTTGAAATCAAAAAGCAACGTAACAAGAGTGAGTAATGGCCGATTTGACCCTGCAAGTCTTTCGTACTTATGTTCGTTATACATAGCTACCAACCGAACTCGTCTCGTCCGCAAAGCCAAGCCTGCTGACTCGTTCTTCAACTTCTTCTATCCCCCTGCTGCTCCTACCCCCGAAGCCATTGAGAATGGTGATATCGATGACGAGGAATTGGATGAAATCGAGAGCAAGCTCGAAATAGATTATCAGATTGGCGAGGACCTCAAGGAGAAGGCAAGCTTCTGATCCTCCTTCCATCCCCGCATGGCGAACTAATTCATGGTCCTGATCCTTTAGGTTATCCCTCGTGCTATTGATTACTTCACTGGCAAAGCTCTTGAGTACGACTTTGATGAGGAAGATGATGACTACAGCCTTGGCGACGAGGATGAAGATGATGAAGATAATGACGATGACGAAGAGGTATGGTTTTCTCTTGTTTGACATCTTCTGAGGCTAATATGAATATCAGGACTCGGATGAGGATGCCCCTCCCCGCCGACGGGCACCCAAGAAGGGTGCTGCCCAGGTTAACCCTGAAGAATGCAAGCAACAGTAAATCTCCCGAAAAACACCGGGGGTGGTGTTGGGGTGGACGGATGATTTCACCCCTCCTGCTAAGCATAGCACGTTCTGTGTTGTGTGCAAGATGCTCTACGGGATTGACAGCCCCACGTCGTCTCGCCTCGCGTCACCCTCTCCTTCCAAGTCTTGTCTCCCCGTCAACTACTTGTATACATCTTGTTGCCCCCCTTTTGCAACGTTAGTTCCTCTCCTCCCATTGCACATTATATCACCCGGCTTTCTCGTATTACCGTACTTACCGTAACGAACATCTATGTCCACTCTGGTTATTCACTTTCTTTTCTTTATCCTTGGCGTTGTATCACCTGGGCAATGCTTCGGCGTTCTATCAAAAATG
Organism: Coprinopsis strossmayeri; assembly: GCA_900156845.1. Classification (NCBI taxonomy): domain Eukaryota; kingdom Fungi; phylum Basidiomycota; class Agaricomycetes; order Agaricales; family Psathyrellaceae; genus Coprinopsis; species Coprinopsis strossmayeri. Next base: position 67,780 of record FTPT01000158.1, read on the forward strand.
TTACTGGCTTCTTGATCATGAACCGGTTTATATCCCTTCATCCCCGTCACACTTTGAACCTTCTCCGTTTAATAATACGCCGATTATTTTAAATGTTGCTGCAAACTTGTACTTAGATTACGCAGGTATATTATCTTCTTGGGCGTAAAGTACAACAACGTAGAATCCATCCGGAAGATGATGAAAGTTACATACTCAGTGTACAGCCCACTGGTACACCCATCATGATGTGGTTCGCTGACAGATTAGCGCCGGCAGCGAAATGATACAAAAGCTTGGAAGAGTTGTCGGTCCGTCCTATGTTGCCTGGTGCAAACATCCGCCTCACAAGAAGCCGAAGGCTGGTCCTTCAACTTTTCCTCCTGTTCTCCGTGAGTAGACGACTTCCATACTAACGTCTCCACTGCCCCATGACTGACTCCACGTTCCGGGGCCCCTCGACTCCAGTCCAATCATGGGCTTGACAAATATGCAGCTCGTCAAAGCACTGCTCAACGGAGCATTCTTCCTACTTATACTGCTGGTGGTGCAGGGCCTAGGGGCTCCAGTCGTGCACACAGAACGATCGCTTCACTCTCTCGAAGCGCGAAACAAAGCCATCACCAGGTCACCCCTGAACCGAGGGCAACAAGCATCATCGGCAGTGGCGCAGCAGCCTCAGAAAAAGGGTATCGTCGGTCGAATCGTCGGAAAGGTCGCGGGGTTCGTTCTTCCGCCCAGCAATCCCCCGCCAATCGTGCCCAAGTACGGACCGCGCCCGTATATTGATAACACCAGGAGGAGGTACGAGGAGGAGATGAGGAGACGGAGAGAGGCGGCGGGGGCGCAGGCTGGCGGCCGACCCATTCCTCAAAGGAAGGACTCTACTGGCTCAGTTCATTCTGTAGATCCGCCACCGTACTCGCCATAAATAAGAGGACGCTTGTATTCAATCAACATGTTGTAGTTATACGTGTGTGATTGCGGTGACTGCAAACGGGCTCATGGCAGTCTAAGGGACGGCTGTCGATATACAGGTCTAAGATTATAGACCGGGAAAATATATACATTAATAAGATACATACGATTGTATGAGTTTTAGGGTATCGAGGGTATAAGGAATCCACTGGCTACCGTAGTCCACTCATCACCGCAGTCTATTGTTCACTACCGTTCACAGCTCAAAACATGGACGAGAACAAGCCTGCGACCAGGAAAGCTCCGCCGGCAACGAGGGATCCGATCGTTCCAGCACCCATTTGGAGCGACTGAGCGGTTCCAGCGGAACCTCCTGCTCCTCCTCCAGAAGTGCCATTCTTCGTCGAAGAGACACCGAGCTTAGCCTTGGGCGGGTTGGTGCTGTTGTCATTGGTTTCGATGTAGGCATTGGCGAGCGGCATCCCCTTGCAAGTGATGACGGGCTCAATGGTCAGCTTGGGGTTCTGGGCGAGGGCGTCGGGCAAGATGTATCCAGTGGCGATGTCGACGGTCTCCTGGAAGAGGTCGTGCTCGAGGACGATAAAGCCGCTGTTGAGGGTAGAGGCTGCCTTGATAATGTTTTCCCAGTTTTGCAAGACCTGTTGGACGGTAGCGGTTCCGCCGTGGATATCGAAATCTGGCCCACGCGCGTGATGGTTAGCACCTGGACAGTAATTGATAGTCTGTGGAAAGAGTTGCTCTTACCTTGGGTATTGAAGACCAAGCCTGAAGGGCTACGAGTCCACATAACGGGTGTGAGACCCATCGCCAGGGAGATGGCCCTAACACGAGCACTACGACGGGGTATCACTACCACAAATCTAGAATAGGAGGCATGGTAACGCACTCGATATCACCGTAGGGGGGACGCATCTGGTTGGGAGTAACACCGATAACGTCCTTGATGACCTTCTTCGTCCATCCGAGCTCAGCAATGACTTGCTCCGTGGTGAGAGTGGTCAAGGGCCTGTGGCTCCAGCTGTGCACGGCGATCTGATGTCCGCGAGCATACTCAGCTTGGAGGACGCTGGGGAAGGTGTTGACACGGGAGCCGACGATGAAGAAGGTGGCCTTGAGGCTATGCTCGTCCAAGAACTCGAGGAGGTTCGCGGTGTAGTTGCCCGGGCCGTCGTCGAAAGTAAGACCCCAGTGGTTGGGGTCATCGCATTCGTTGATGTCATCCTTGGAGATGCATCCTTGGCATGCCCACCAGCACCGATTAGGATCAGCCAAGTAATCTGGGTTCTTGGTGCAGTCACCTGGATAGTGATCCGTTAGATCAATGAGGCCAATTAACGTTACGGTTTACCTCCTGCGAGTGAAGGCGCCCATCCTGGAATAGAGATGCCTGAATTCTTGACTTCGTCGATCCATTGAAGGACTTCGGGAGAGTCGACACTGGGGACTTGGTCGAGGTCGGGATAGTTGGCGGGACTAATCTTGGTGTCTGGAAGGGAAGAGTAAGTCCATAAGCATTCGAGCACTTAGGGGGCGCACTCACAGTCGGGAAGTTTTGGTGCTGCAGGCAGAACGGAAGGGACCGCGCCAATTGAAGCTGGCGATGCTACGGGGATAGTAGGCTGAAGCGACATGTAGGACGTGATGGAAGCGAGTGGAACGGCCGTAGGGTTGGTGGCCCTCAAAGAGATCGAAATTGAAGGAGAGGATGCGCTTGAAGCACCGCTCGCTGCGCTAGAGGCCACACTGGAGGCCTCGCTGGAGGCGCTGCCTACACGCGGCGTGAGCAAAGGACAGGAGATTGAGGATAGAAAAAGTACATACTTGGGTTTTGACGACGATGGAGTGCGCCATGGTGGTGAGCGTCTGCGAGTGCCGCCAGGGAGAGTAAGGAGACGATAACCGCAGAATTCATTGTTGGCTGGAAAGGAACAACGATACTCTTGGGTGGAAAGTTTTATTCTTTTTCTCGCTAAAACTTCCGTGCACGTTTCAGGATGGGCGCCCGACATGTTCAGGGGGTCCTACACGGGAAAACTCTCATCGGCACCCAGCAGCACCCAGCCGGCACGCTTCACATTGAACCCGAAGAGTCCATGGTCCATATTCTCTAGAAGACCCGTGACGTATGCCATAATTTCCGACAACAACGCAGGCAACAAATGCCCGCACTTCCAGCCACCGTATCTCAAGACTCACAGAGATGGTTGAAAGGACGGTGACTGAGTACAACCTACCCCGCCCTATCTGACTCTACTTATCAAGTCAGCATGGAACCTGCGCCTGGCAATTTAGAAATGATATATACCAATTTTCATTTGACCTGGACCGGCGGCTGGCACGTATGTTCGATTTCGACTTCCAAGCGTATATAGGTAATCCAATCCAATCCCATCAACACCAGTCTACGGCGCTAGAAGAACAAACGGTGGCCACTTTGACAGCCTGCTCGCACTAAATCCCAGCAGCGCAGCGTTTTTGGCCTCGCCCTAAATGAAGCTGGAGATTGGAACAAAATTGGAAGGACGGAAATTTGTGCATGGCGTGTTCTGATCCGAGGTGGGGTGTGCTATATTTGGAGTCGAGGCCGCTTGGACCCTGGTGCCGACGCCAGCCGACGGTCTCTCCATCCATCGCGCTCCACCGTGTCGATGTCATGCCGGGTATATGTAGATCATGACCTCCTTTTTGTGTTAAAAAAAGACTCTGCAGGACCAATGATAATCCCTGCTGCAGCTCAGAATCAGACACTTCCCATACTCTTCGCTATGACTCATGGCGATCAAGGACTTCGCATGATTGTTGTCTGGTATCGATGGTGTTGTACTAATTACAGCTAATAATTACTTACACCGTATCAAGGGAAGACAGCTCGCCTCAGCTCGCTCAGGCTTTCACGGCCTCGTTTGCCCGTCGAATCGGTGAGATAGATATCGGACATCTCATAACTATGATTATGAATCAGGCAACGACGATAGCTGCTTCCAAAGATCAGTTGCAATCACGATAGTCACTCCGACTCGGATATTAAGTGTAGAAACTGTTCGAGGAACTATAGAAAGACTGCCCGGTTTCGACGGGAGAACTGGTTTTCATCTCGCATATTACAAACGAGAGACGCGACATGAAGCCTATTCCGCAGCAAGTAGTAGCAGTCTCTAGGCAATGACCAACTTGAACACGGTATCGACGCGACCGGGCGGGCAATCGAACCTTGATCGAACCTCCAAGGATGACATAGAGGAGATAGGCAAAGATCCCAATGCTCGACGAATTGTTCGTGAATTGAAATAGATAAATAGTACAAGGGATTGATGTCACTCGGAGCTTTGAGTTGATAGGTTCAAATTTTCAATACTATGCTTCGTGACTACAGCGCTTTAGACTGAAGATCTAATAGTTAGGTAGGATCAACGAACAATACATAGACAAGTACAGGGTGAAAGATGAAACCGGAAAATGGGGGAAAGTAACATGTTAAGCGAGAAGATGAAGAAATGCATAATAAAAGAAAGAGAAAAAAAAGATCATTTGAGGAAAGAGAAATAAGCGAGGAGGCGAAGAAAGAAAAATGGAACGAATGGGTAAGACAAAAAAAGAAGAGGGAAGACAGTTGATTCTAGAAGAAAACTAGTAGCAAGCTCTCACCAAAGTCAAGGAAAGAATCATTTTCCTTAAGAAACCGAGGTGATGAGAGTTAAGGCAGTTAAATAAATTCCAAAAGTAAACTAGATAGAAGATAAACAACAAAAGTATTGGAGTCAAGAATTGCGAAATCCGAAGGGTAATATATTCATCGTAAGTAGTCAGCATTAGTACAAAAGTATTAATTTTCCCATGTAAAAGTCAAAAAGATATTGATTCATTTACAACCTCAGCCCACGGATGCGGAAGCTGGAAGGAGTCGAGACAGTGGAGGAATCAGTGAAGGAGCCGGTGGAAGAGCCGGTGGAGGAAGATTGAGCTGAGCTACTGTCGGTCGATGATGATTGAGTCGAGGAAGACTGGCCGCTGCTGGTTTGCGTGGAAGACGTCGCAGAGGTTTCACTCCCACTCGCCCCACCAGAAGTCACACCTCCAGTGGCAGCAGGGAAGATGATAGCCTCAGTGTCGGTGGATGATTCCGTGGCCACAGCACTCGCCGAAGCATAGGCAGAGCTCGCAACCGCCGCGTTCGAGTCGGTTCGGAAAAGAACTCGGTCGATGAGGTGAACAACACCATTCTCCAAGAGTATGTCGGAGCGGACAACTTGAGCCTCAGTTCCGTTGCCATTGCTGACGAACAGACCTGTGTCGTTGGTGGTGAAGGAGAAGTATTGGCCGCCAGCGCTGGTGTAAGCCCCTTCGCCGGAAGTACCGTTTGCAGCGACTTCGCGCAGAGTGGGAGAGTATAATGTTGAGCCGTTGATGTACTGTGGCGAGAAATTTAGTATCAAAGCGAGAGAAAAGAGGTCGGTAAAAGGCGTACATGGTTCTGAAGGACACTGCCCTCCTGCGTTGGGTCTCCTACGAGGCCTTGACTTTGGGCGGCATTGATTGCATCCGGGCTAGGAGCGAAGAGAGTAAAACCTTGGGCTTGTTCAAAGGCTTGCAATGCCGACACGTTCGAACCGTCCGGACCTGGCAACTGCACTTGGCTAGTAGCCTGGACGAAGGATTGGTCCCCAACCGCAGCCAATGCATTCGAGATATTGCCAGGTGGGATGAAGACGCCGTTGACTTCAGCGACGACCAAGTTGCGCCATCGGGTACTGTTGACGACAGTCAGGTTCTGGTTATTCGCAGCCCTAAGTGCAAAAGACCCTGTCAGCGGCGCGGCAAATGAAACGACCAAAGAACTGCGTACATTTGATTTAAGATGGTGACGTTGCCGTCGGGAGAGAAGCGACTCCACGCCAAAACCTGGTTCTTTTCGCCCTCGAGTCGAACAAACTGCGGCGAGCTTAATATCGTTCGACCGACGGTGTCATTGGGATAGATGCCAGACAGAAGCTCGACGTTGCCGCTACCAGAGTCGTCTTGGCCGCTTTGGTCTTGACGACGTAACAGATGGCGCGAGCCGAAGGCAGAGTTGGTCGTTGAAGGAGAGGACGTAGTCTGACTTCCTCCATCACCCGTAATGGAGACACTACCTGAAACAGACTGGCTGCCTGCACCACCTCCAGCAACAGTGCTCGTTGGGCCAGCGGAAGAGGACGAGCCATTGCTACATCCCGTGGCAACGGCCGTCAAGTTGTGCAGATCACCATAGACATAGTGGTAGGAAAGGTAGTCGGCCAACGTCGAAGGATCGCTTGACACGTTTTGAGGCACGGAAGAGACTAGCAATAGCTTTGAGCAAACGGACAGGGCGAGCATTGTAAGGGGAACACTCACAGGCTTCGTTGGTCGGGGCGAACACTGTCCAGTTTCCGTTGGACAATTGGGCGAGCCACTGCTGACCGTTCTGAGTCTGGTTGGCCTGCTGAATGGCGCTCGAGAGTGAAGTATATCCAGAGTCGTTCAAGAACGTAAGATATTCTTGGAGCTGGAAATCGGTCGAGCCTTCTCCTCCGGGCTGGCCGCCGGTATTGCTTGGGGACGGAGAAGACGAGGAGCCAGACTGCGTTTGCGATGCGCTTGAGCCAACACTGGAGGTCGTCGATGGAAGACTGGACTGGCCATTGGTCGCGGCCAAGAAAGGCAGAACAGTGAGAGCGATGGAGAGCGGGAGAGTGGTGAAATGCATATCAGGTTCGACGTCGAAAAGTTCTATCCGATAAAAGCGTAGATGTAAAGGATAGAAGGTGTGAGGCGTGAAGGGATGAGGTTGGGAGTGCCGCCAAACAGTGCTTTTATACATTTCTAGTAGTCCCCACAGGCAAACGGACTTAAAGAAATTTTCGATGAAAATGACTTGGACAGAGACATGTTTCGTGTATGGGGAGGTGTTTGGCACGCCTCAGAAGTGAAAAGTTTACTGGTAACCCATGTGTCATATTCGAACCATTACCGAAAGATAGATTGTCTAGGTCTGTGCACCGCATCCCTAGCAAAGAGACCCAAGAAAGAGCGTCATTCCGTCCGGTCTTGGTCTTGTCTTAGTTCATCCCAAAGTTGAAACCTAAGAACCAAGAAAAATCTGGGAGTATCCGCAGCTCCACCCCCCTATATTCATGCCAAACTGTCTACGACTTGACATCATAGATATGCGAGTCAGATAAATGTCTGAAACCTCTAAAATTCGGAGTCAGAGGACAGCCTAGAGTGTTTCGATCGGCAGATGTTGCAAGACAGGCCCAGAATATGCGAGTTGCAAGAGATGGTTCCGTGTTGAGCCAATGATTCTGAGCTTGATTGGAGCTTGAATTGATCGACATTTGTTTGTCACTATTAGCACTGGAGGCCAATGGCTTTGCATGCTGGCACCATCAGTGACGCTGAGGTTCGCTTTTCTCTGTTCACTGTTTACAGCGACGACGACGACATAATGGCACGACGAGCAGCACCTCTCGCTGAACCCTCATATCTTCCCCATCCTCCTCACCAGGGCAGAAGGCTAGGTGACCCTGATGAGTCTGGCTTCTCGAAGTTCGTATCTCTATATTTGCCTGAAATGAATTCTAAATGCTCATCGAAACTGTATAGATTCGTTCGCACCGAAATCTTTGCCCCTGAGAAACTTCCAGGAAACCTCAGCATCTTGACGGGTGCTGCATTATTTTTTGGAGGAATTGTCGCCATCAGGACGTGGGGAGAACTTATGGTCCCAGTTTAAGTCGGTCGCGCTACATCCTATCTTCCAAAATTAAGCATAGGTGCGGTGGCTATTCTGTGTATTTGAAGCATGCTAATGTTGAACATGCTACAGACCTTATCATCGTATAATATTTCTATCGTCTGTATTTCAGAGTTCCGAGAACATGCCACCATTCCTGACTCAAGGGTTCCCCGTTTCGCGAGATCGATACGGTTACCTTTTGGCACCTCTGGTGTACAGCTCAGCGATCGAATGACAAAGCCAAAGTGCTACAACCCATTCAATTGTGCCTTCCTCAGGGAGACATCCCGTCCTACCCGGCGAGTGTCCCAATCGAGTGAAATGTCCCAGTTTGACATGGGTAAAGGTACACTGACATGACCATACGCTATGGAACTGTTCGTGTACTCTTGGGCCAGCGCACCTGACCAAAGGCGGGGATTTGGACGGGTCCCGATCTCATCCAGCTTTTGGGGTGCTTCACACTAGGATTGGGTTTGGGATAGATACCCGAATTGCTTGCATGGAAGCCCACTTGACACGCGCAGCTGGAGGGGGAACCGAAAGTTGTCCATGTTTTCACCGCAATCCTGTACACGCCTCCTTGTACTCTGATTGCCTATACCTGGTCACAGGGGGTTTTCTGCCTACCGAACGAAAATAAGTACGTACCCTTTACAGAGCCTTACTCATGGCTCTCTCCTTCTCTTTCCTCAGTTGCGATTCTCAGCGAGACGTCATGACGTGCTAATGTTCCCGAATCCCTCCCCGAGGTACAAACCAGCTCACCGTGGTGTTATTCATACCGAAGAAGATTCTCTCACCTGACTATTTCAAGTAAGTCTATGTCGGGCCCGCGACTGCGATCAATTTATGCGCAGTCTCCCCCAGGTCTCAGGAACTTCCCTTTGCAGGCACCCGCTCGACAACTTCGGACAAATAATGGATATGCCTGATATGCCTCGACTTACTCTTTTCTGGCCTTTTTGTCCCATATCCTCTGTTCAAACACAATCGGCTCCGAAACCTTGGTCTAGCTTCTGTCGATGAGTGGTCTTAACCCCAGCTTCAAAATTAAGCGCGGGGTTGCGCCAGCACCCCGTTATCCGCCTCCCATGTCGGCGATTCTTTTTTTACAGATAACCAATCGGACTTCGCTCCACCACAAGCTCGCTCCCTCTGCTTCTGTACCACGAGTATGATAGTACAGCCGCCACCCTGGCGGATAATCTGGTCTGAATATGCGCTTGTCTTCGAGCTTCCATCTGGAATCACTGTCTTCTGCTAGGGAAAGTAGAGAACAGGTCTACTTAGGCCATCGTGATTTTTCTCATCTTAGAACAAGGCGTTCTGATTACACCCGGCATTTCAAATCCTCAGCCGCACACGTTTTAGTAACCGATTGAATACCTTGTAACGGTCTTCAATATATGATTTTCAGGGCCTTCAATTAAAAGACTTCTCGACACCAATCCATTCAACGATCAACTCGCTCCAGGACTCACTATGGACGATTTTGCCCAGGCTGTCACGCCTTCTCTCATATGCAATAATGCAACCAATATCTTCCATGGATTTTGATCGGGTTATCAGCCGTTGCAATTCCCTTAGAAGGGTTCCAAACACTCATGCTCACTCCGCGAAGCTGATTTCTGCATGCTCACATGAATCTCTCTCCACCCATGTTCCACTTGCGTCGTTTGCGATATGGAATACGGATCCGGCTCGAACGGGTCCAATCGGGAAACCGAACCAGCGCCTTTCTCCAACTCCAGCTCACAATGCCCTTTCGAATCTGATAGAACCTTGATCCAGTCACGAAACGGTGCATTCTCGGTAACTCAAGACTTTCAGATCGACAGGGATAAAATAGAACTCGGACGTAAAGTAAATGTATTGAACGAATTGAATTGGTTCCTTGTTGATGTTCGGGTCGGACATTACATATAAGCATGGCTAGTACTTGGTTGTGGGGTCGTACGCGTCGCGAAAATATCCCTTCACAGCCCATGACAAGCTAAGTGGAACGGCGCTTCTCGCGTTGTCAACTCCCTTGTTATCTCTCCCCGTTTAGGACCGGAAGCAGATGCGCGGTTTTATCGTGGAATTCTGTCGCTTTGTAGCGAATGCGTCTTCTAATCCTTCCCAACTGGTCAGAAGGGGAATTTGACCAGAGGTTGACAGTTAGGATCATCACCTCCTTGTGACCCTGATATGTAGTCCTGTTGTCAGGAAGAGTTGAGCTGCTCCAGCACGACGGCGTCATGTGGGGTAGCTTCTGTGATGTTGTATCATGGTATCATGCCACCTGCCTAGTGGAGGACGCCTAATTTTACGTTGTTCAGGTCCCTCCGTATCCTTTATGCTTATCTTGCCTTTATAAGTCTCTCAGCTGGACAATTTGGTCCTTTGGACCAACTCGGGACCTCACTTGACGATGTCACGAAGGCAAAAGATCCTCTTTCCTGATTCTTGCCAAACACACACGATCAATTAGCCATCCCAGGTCCAAGAGACCGGGGTCCGCAAGACCCCTTCTGACTGGTCAATATCCCGAGGTTAGGTTCCATAAAACAACACAGGAATATATTTGGGCATGACAAGATTACAGCAGCTGTACTTCATCCAATCAGGTTCTTCTTTCCGTTAGATTACAGCTTCGCCTGGATTAGGCTGCGTATGCTCGCAGGATCTAAAACAGATTGAGGATAAGGTAGGAACTGGTGACGCAGATGTTCAGATCCGCCGTCGACGGGAAGGACTTGGCCGGTGATATAGGCTGCAGCATCGCTGAACAGGAAGACAGTGGCGTTTTCGATGTCACTAATGGTTCCCATGCGACCTGTCGGGTGGCCAGTATCGAATTTCGCAGCGTCTTCACTTTTGGGAGAAAGACGATCCATTCCTTCTGTTCCTGTAATAGGTCCAGGCGCAATAACATTGGAACGGACACCGTGGGGTCCTTCTTCGACAGCGAGAACAGCAGAAAGAGCGTCTACGCCGGCTTTCGCAGCAGAAACATGGACTTGGTATGGAGTTCCTGGAAAAAGGTATCAAGAAGGCCCATCGGAAGCTATGGATCAGATGACCACATACCATTGTAATGCAGCGTCGCGCTAACATGGATATACGCCCCCTTGGATGCACGGACGTGGTTAATAGTCGCCTTGATGGTGTTGTAGGTACCAATCTGAGCTCAAAGGCCGGGGGGGTCAGTACTCGGCCAAACGATAGAGACTACGCCTGTTACGCACCGTGTCGATCTCCATTACAGTTTTGAAGGCGTTCTCAGAGACACCAGAGATGGGGGCAAGGAAGTTTCCAGCGGCACCTTTCGTGAAAACGTCACACGAAGGACTTCATACACCGCCCGCTGGAGGAACATACCGCAGATAACATAGTCGATTCTCCCATACTTCTCAATAGTTTTGGCGACCGCTTCCTTCAAAGAAGCGGGGTTACGAACATCGGCCTGGGCAGGCAAGCATTCACGGCCAGTCTTCGCTGAAAGCTCCTTGGCAGTCTTTTGGAGACGCTCAAGCCTGCAGAGACGGGTGTAATGGTTATCCCGCAAAGCGCATGGACACGGAGCGAAGTTCCCTTACTTTCTACCCACAATGGTTGCGTTCGCACCATGGCGCATCTGCAGATTTGTGGTTCAATTTACTGGCCTTCCAATATACAGAAGAACATAAACATACCAGGGCTTCTGTCATACCCCGGCATATGCCAGAGCCTCCTCCTGTGCAGAACAAGACTTTCCCATTGAAAAGGTCTTTCTTGAAGACGCTTGTGGATTCGACCACTGGTTGAACATATGCTTTCGGGGCCATATTGGTAGGATATGGAGTAGCAGTTAAACAGAGCTTTGACGTGGTATTTAATATACAGCATCGCTATGCCAAAACCAACCTCAGGCCCGGCAAATTCGGCACCAACCGTACCGGAGAGACTTACTAATACCCTTGGTATTAGGGCATTTTGCAGAATTGAACAAAGAAAATAATGTGTAGCAGCTATGTACCTGAGGGAGAAATAGAGAGGGGACAAACGGAAAAACACATACGACTTGTCTAATGAAAGTCCGACTCAAGCCCATGTACATGATGAAGATTGCATCCTGCTGCCTGCAACTCCACCCGCGCTCTGGAATCTGGGGGTGAACTAGACCCTGATTATCGGATGTTTTGACTGACTATCATACTTTACATAAATAGACAGGCTAGAAGTTAACGTTGTACATAGTGGCGCCGTGGCAAGCCTGGGCTTAATAGCAAAAAATCAAGCAGTTATAATTATCATCTTCTGATTCATTGTTTCTTCTGATGATTTAATGGACAGAGCCTAAGATTGTCGTCCCGTCACAGAATACAAGTAGAGAGACAGTAGACGCTAGAAGAGTCGTGAGGGACCTCCTAGTTCCAGCTTTGGTATAGTCGACGCCTTGCTAGGAAGTTAAGGAACAGTTCCTATTGTAAGGTGATGGACGCAACGGTTATCAAACTACGGCCCCGCCGGTATAGAATGGGGTGGGCGACCGTGGGCCTAGGACAATGGCCTCCCAAGTATTTTGGAATTTGAATAGCAGTTAGTGATGCGGACAGTATCCTCCATATGGCGTACCAATTCAAAATTCAAATGAATTGATCGCAGAAACGAACTGACTATACGCCTAATATATGAGATATTACTAATAATACAGGGGATCGAGAGAGCATACTGTAGTTATAAGCGCCGGGGTTGGCCAACGTGAAAGGGAATCGAAAGCTCGAAGAACATACTACTAAAGAGATATACATATATATATAGTAAAACGTACGTGGGGATCACAGAACGAAAGAGTCACGATTAAGATCTAGGACTATTCTTTTAAACTGGAAATACCCATCAACTCGAACTCGCTACGACCATTCCCAAAGAACTCCCTCGGCCATTGGTACTCTTGATTGGCTCCCATCTGGCCGTTGCTCGATATCGAATGAGCTGAGTAGCCAGAGATCGGTGGAAGCTCTCGGGACATGCTCCGCGCAGGATAAAGTAAAGAGTCATTCACCCCGAGTCCAGAGGTCCCGCGGGGATCAAAACTGCGGTTCGAGGACATGTACGGTGTAGAGGATGGGTACTGTGGTGTTGAGGAAGTAGTTTTGTAGGAGGGAAGGCCAGGTTGGTGTGGATTGGTATTAAATGGCGTAGCCAACGGGAAGAGATTATGCGGACTGTTGGAGCTCCCGGTGCTCGAGGTTGGGGAGCTGTTCCAAGTGCCCGACGCCCCCACTCCGATAGGTTTTAGATCCAACGAAGTCGCCGTACGATCCTGATGCAAGCCACCAGACCATATCTGTTCGCGATTTATCCGGGCATTCCAGGCGTTTTGGGAATCAAGGTCTCGTCCAGGGACTGACGTTGATGATGGGGCATACCCATAACCAGCTGGGGCCTGAACGCGAGGTGTGAGAAGGGGGGCAGCCATACTACTTGCAAGGCGGTCGGAGGGGGCGGTGAAGGGGAGGCGTGTATCGTTCCCGCCAGGGTGTCGAAACGCGACATCATTGGGAGCATTAGGTTGGACAGGACCACGGGCATACCTCATACTTGACGGGTCACTGTACATGGCTGTTTCATGTGATGGCCGAGAATAGGGATAATCGCCGTCGAAATGGTCGTCGCCATCAGTTGGCGAGTCGAAACCACCAGGGGATACGGCATCTTCGCCCATATCCCCGACCATGTCGCTGTCCGCGCTCCTCGTGCTCGCGTCAGAGCGTCGGCGACGCCGAGAATTATTGGGCCGTCGACGATAAACATAATCAGGATATTTAGAGTTGAATGAGTCCTTTAGCAACTTGGCCTGGTCTTGGTAGAACCGTTTTTCGGACTGAAATACAGGTTAGACATGGAACAGGTCATAGAGCTTGGAATATTTACCGCAGGCATTGAGGCCCATTCCTTGCTTAATAGTTTGCTCACTTCGCCTGTTCGTAAGGCTTGATTTTCTGCTGAGACCTGAGGCCGCCGCCTGCGCGCAAATATCATGAAGGCGTTCATAGGTCGTTTTGGCGTGCCATCAGCATTCAACGTTTGAGAGATCAGAGCAGAGTCGGCACCGTCTAGCAGAGAAGTGTCAAGTTAATACGACCCCGTTCGAAAATATTGTCAATGGTCAACGCACCTTCAGTATCGTCATGCTTGGCGGAGTCATAGCCCATTCCATCCTCTGACCCTGATAACGACGCCTGTTCATCCCGTCGGGAACGTAGGCCTCGGCTGTCGACGGTTTGTCCATAGCTGGACTGCGAGTAACTGTTGTGTAGGCGGCTCATGAAGCTGTGAGAGATGAGGGTGGACCACAAGGGCAAGCTCCGCAAGATATATCCGTATGTGTTGGGATGTGTGTGCGGATGGCCCCAAGGATGATCGAGAGACTCTGGACGGGGGTCTCAGATAAAGGCAACGAAAACAGACCAAACGTTTGGTCAAAGGTATGGCGTTCGAAGCCTATGTATATGCTTCGCTTTCTAGGATCTGTCTGCTTTGAGCCAACTGTTCCAAGGTTCATCAAGAACCGGGCGTCACAAAATCATGACCCAGATTTACCCTGACGATCAAACAAACTGGATTGCTTCCCGAAATGTCGCTGAGATCAGAATTACCAGATTGGAAAAACGCACACAAAGGTACAACTTGTTGCGTACGCCCAGGCTCATTATGCTGGACTCCTTTCCAAGGATCTTGGACGATTGCGGTCAAACAAACTGCCTTTCTCGGTACCTCAGCCTGTCCAGTGATCTCTCGTCGGGACATGTTCCTGTCCAAATCGGGGTTGGTGCCGCGCGCACCTCAAGGCAGAGGACCGCATAAATTCCAACCTTCTGGACCATTGCAGACGGTAGAAAATAATCTCGCCTGAGTCGTTCAACATCCCCGCGCCACGGCCTTTGCCAGGTCGCTGCTGAAGTGACTTGTACGGCACTCACCACATTTTACGGTCATGACAGAATCCCACGAAGTCAAAGGCAATAATGTCACAACACCGTCAAATACGTACGGACTCTCACCTAGATCTCAAAAATGAGATCCTAAGTTGTGACGGGAGAGATCTGAGCTGGTTACCAGGAACCGAGATCTATCTCCCTCGAAATTCCGCTTATCAAGTCGAAGCATTAGCTTGAGAGTTCGCTTGACGCGGGATGGACCGAGTAACGGTCGTCTTCGCGCCTTCGTGCACTGAGGTGGTCGAAGGGACTAAGGTCTTCACTGTGCAACTAGGAAACGATATTGCTGGAGCTGGTAACGAACTATAGTCATCATCAGATGGAATGTAACACGGCTACAATAAGATATAAAAACCTTATATTTGAGGGTCTTGTTATCCACCCGAGAAAATCGGGGCTAATCCCAATTTCCAAAGGTCAAGACACAAAGACGTCTATCGCATTTTCCCGTCAGTTAGGACGCTCCGAATGATTCCCTCGTCCCCAATAAAGCAGGAGAGCGGGCACCAATTAAATGCCTGCAAAACTCCGCAAATCCTCTCTAAACCTGTACCAGTTGTGGCATAACGTTACTGCTCCTTGCGGAATCTGTCGATCAGGAAAAGCTGCCCCACTGGTTGAACATGACATGAGAACTTGGCTGTTTAACGATGCGCATATCGTCCAATTTTGCCTCTACATACTCGGAAAGCATATGCTTCCAATGGTCACCAGGACACTGGCATGAAAAGATATGAATCGATGAATGTTCCTACGGGATAGCCGTCGTGGAATCTGGCGGGTGCAGGAACATCACTGGGAAATGGGCGCACACCTACATGAGTCGTAACCAAACGTTACTCATGAGTGTCTCATCGATATGAAAGCAGCCTCTGGGCTATGATGGCCGGGTCATAACTATGTAACAGATCCAAAACACCAACAGTGAGTATAACCCGTGGCTCTTGAGGTTAGATTCTCTTGCAGGCCTGAGCGCGCCGCGCGGTGTCTTCAATCAGACGGTGATTAAACTCGTGCTGCAATATGTTTTTATTCTGTCTGATCACGTTCCAATCGATTAGAAGGGTGGTCAGAACATCAAGGAACGTTCGTGTGCATTCGAGGCCATAGTGAGCCGTTACTACTGGTTGACCTTACTATATATGTATAGGGGTAAACGGGAAGCGTGGACTGTTCCGTTGGTCAGATGCTTGGCAGCGAGCTCGCGACGCGCCTAGTTAACAGATAGACCCTGATCTCGTACAATATGTAAGTCCCAGAGCAGTCTGGTTGTAAAATACTCTACCCGAAACTATCTGCTATAAGTCATTTTCCACTGGTGTAGTTCCCTTTGCTCTGTGCAAAGGTCCTTCAAGCTTTCCGTGCAATCCCTAAATTTGTCGAGCGCTTGAACTCATGAGTCATGACGTAAGTGGATAGACCCGAGAGACGCGGAAGTCGAAATGGAATTATAGGAGTCATCACGAGGAGAGTCGGGTTGATGAAACCTGATAAGAAACAGGACGTTCCAGGCTTTCACTCTTCCCTTTCCAAAACAACAAGGGTTGACTGTTGAAGAGACAAATCTTCGGATTTACTCCTGGCAGCGGAAATGAAAGATACCCTTACAGATGCCAGTGAGTCCCTTTCATATCCATTCACTTTCGGGCCCGCCAACTGACCTCGAAGTTGTTCCGTTCATTAGACTTCCCTCGAACAGCAGATCTCCGTGTCTATCACCTTGGCCTGCGACCTGGCGAGGTTGCCAACAGAATAGTAAACCCAATCTATACTGCCTAGCGACATTTCTCATGTCATAATTTTAGATCACTGTTGGATCTCCTTCCAGAGCCAACGGGATTGCCACATTGCTGGACAAAGAACCACAGCCTTTTGTCCTGACTTCAGAGCGGGGGTTCTTGACCATTACAGGTCGCTTCCAGAATGTCCCCGTATCTATAGTAAGCATTGGTATGGGGAGCCCCAACATGGACTTCTTCGTTCGCGAAGTCAGAGAATGTATCAGTGGAGATATGGCGATCATAAGGTTTAGAGTTTCCTGATTCAACAACTTGCTCTCTACCCTTACATTCTCTGCAAAGATTAGGATCCTGTGGCGGCATTGTCGACATCCCTGTCGGCTCTGTTGTCGTTCCAAAAGCGAGTGTAGCGGTCAACAGGAACGTGGACTTCGACTTTATCCATCCCGAAAATAGTGAGGAACCTGCATACAGATTTAGCAAACCCGTAAGCACGTTTCCCCGTATCTCTGCTGTATGAGACCTTCGATTCACCGTGCGCGTTAGGTACTCGCAGACCCGGAACTGCACACAACGGTACATACCGCCCTTTTCCCAAACTCATGGGAAATGCCGAATTGAACACCCTGACAAACAGGTTCATAAATTTATTGAGGGCGCCAAACCACCTCAGTCGAAAGCGGTGGTTCTCACAGGCACAGTCAACGCCTCTGCTGACAGGTAATGGTGGCATTTTCTGTGGAAGTAGGAATGTTGCACTAATCCGAAATAGTTTCTATTCGTCGCAGGGCCGCCAGACGTCTTTCCCTGACCATAACGAAAGTTTGATCGCACAGTTGATCCAGTCGACTGATGCAGCTACACTCGAGGTATGAGCACTATTCCAATCTTTCAGTTTATCCCGATTGATTTTGTTTGCGTAGATGGAGACGTTCCATCTCTTCCATTTGGCACTCTGTTGGAGCGGAAAACGAACAGGGAAGACGCCGTCAGCGACTGCGCCTCTTACGACAGGCCCTGTGAAACCCGTCGTGACCCACCCCTCAAGCACACAACAGGCGGCATCCCAACCCGCGCTCTCTGGCAGGGACACGGTAATCAAAGCCGCTGCCGTTCAAATGGTATTTGCTTCTCGACGATCGCAAGATTTTATCACCCCGGAGGAGGTTTCTGATGCAGAAAGCTGGACCGGAAAGGTAATGTCAATGCCCTCACCGACCCACATTATCGCTAAATCCTTGGAAGGGAGTATTGACGGCACTAGCAAACTTCGCTATCCCAGACGAGGTAAATCTCCTTGGTCAAAGCGCCACTTGTATAGCCTTGACTGATTTTTTTTTAACATAGCGGTTACATCCGGAAGTTGGCAGCGTCTGGGAACGCCCGTAGTTTCCCCACAACTATCGCCCTGTGAGAGTCGTATGCGCAAGCGATTTCTCCCGCATATGTCTCGTAACAAACGGCCCAAAGGTATGGCCCAAAGGATAGAGCCTAGAGGTTGATGCCGCTCAATCAAAGGAACACGGGGAATAATAGTAGATCAGAACCCGTACAAGTATTTCTCCCGATTGTGTAAGATTGTAATGTACAACGCCCTAAATAATCTGTCCTTAATCCACGGCCCAGAGTATGTCCTGTTGTGCAGATCATGGCTGGTATCCACACCTGGATTAACGTCAAGAACGGGACCCCCTCCAGATAACATCCTGCATCCCTGGTTCCTCCCTCAATAGGCATGCCTGTTCTTCGCTGATCCGATGGCAATCGTGGATTCGAATATAGGAGATTACTGACGGGCTGAACGCTTCTTTCGATGCAACAATACTCAAGACCGTATTTGTAGATAGCGAATTCCCCACTTCCTCCGTCACTAAACCACTTGCCTCGTGGGACCCTACATTCTTCACCACCTGACGCGCTGATTGACGAAGAGGTCGAATCTTCCGAGCTAAAATCTGAGCTGTTTGTTCCGTCCTCTGTTCAGATGACTTCCCGTTTGCCTCGTTGGCAGATGTCCCCGTGATGCTGGTACCAGCTCCATTAAGGATGCTGGATGTAGAGGCCTGACCGTCCACGACTCCAATTCCGTTATCGTCGCTATTCCTTACGCGTACGATTGTGAGCAAAGAGCAGAATTCTAGATCATCACACTCCCAAAACGAGAGCGATTCCAGGCGAGGACAAACCTTGACGCCACGTCTTGTCCGCGCGTTCGCGGGGGAGGAGTAAAACTCCAAGGGTGCCACCACCGTTTCTTCCAGAACGTGGATAAAGTTTTCCGTGCCGAGGCAGGAATCGAGCGACAAGGAAGTGAGGGCGGGCATGTAGCCAAGCACAGCCTCTGCTGGCCGATGGTCTATTGTGAATCGGAAGCAGGACAGGGTGAGATGGGTGAGATGGAAGAGGCGTGGATCGCGAAAAAGGGATTCCAATTGAGGCAATGTCGGGTAAGACGTCGGGGTCTTGCCTTCTTTCGCGAAATCCGGCTTCCTGTGCACATTTATTAATTCGAACTTTTCGAGGACGGGGAAAGCAAATTTGCGGAGGGTGGAAGAGGATTGATTATCATTTGGGAATTGGAAACACATGTCGCGGAGGGACGGAAATGATATCGCAGACATGGGGGACATTGACATTGAATAGGCATCCATATGTGCAAGCCCTCCAGCTCCCCATGCTGGAGAAGATTCCGTCTCGGACTGGGCGCTTTCCAAGAAGAGATCGAATCTTTCCAAAGCTGGACAATGGATGAATTTCATCATCCTTAAAGCATCCTTGGAGGTCGGATAACTCCAGCTAAGAGCTTTGAGATGCACGAGTTTAATGGGCAGCGTTCGGGTTAACGAATGATCAGAAGCCTCAGCCGCTAGTTGCTCGTCGGGCAGAACAACATCGAAGATGGGAAGGGTGTTATTCAGCGTCAGTTCTTCTAAGCCTTCGGCCACAGAAAGAACACGAAGGACGGCCGACAATCTGAGAAAATACCTGTTACCTCTGTACCGTGCGTTGAAGTTCCGAGGCGGAAAGGTTAATTCCAAGGTTACGAGATTTGAGATCGAGTCATTTGGTAGCGTCAAAATCGGCACTTCTTCAAGCCTGAGATGCTTCAATCGAGCCCAATTTGATGCTGCAGAGCTACTGTTCATGTGGGAGGAAGGAGTCTCGGTCGTAAGCAGCCAAGACGGGTTGGACATGGCGAAAAGAGTATCGGAAGCCGTCGCAGATAACGATACCGATTCGAGGAGAGGAAACGTTCGCCTATTGTCTCGAAGAAGCGCGATGAACGCATTAATAGCCCCTGCTGTTCGGACGCCTACATCGAGCCGCTTGAAGCGATGGGAGCAAGTCTTTAAAGCATCCACGATGGCGTACATCCTCTCTTGCTCTTCCGACGGTGATCCATTATCCTCCGGGGCCTGCCAGACCCGCACCTTCAGTGGAACAGTGCCAGACAGCTCCAGGTAGCGTTTGCAACGTTGTATGTCTGAGCTGTCTCCGAAATGCAAATTCGACCATATATGTGGGGTGGAATGTGCGATATCGCGCCAACGCCGGCAGACCTGCAATAGCACCACCGGTGCAAGAGATGATCGTAGCGCATCGGAAGCCTCCATGATATCGGTATAATATATAAATATGTCACCGATCAGCTCGTCTGGAAGCCAGTTTATCGGGAGCTTCTGCATTTCCAACTCGTACAATTTCTCCTCCAATGCTTGCCGTTCACCCCTTGCTATCAGCGCCAGGCCGCCGAACTGCTTCATGAGGACTTCATAATCGCTTTCTTGCTTGCGTAGAGCTGCAGCTTTAGCTTCAAGCACGAGCATTTCTTGATTTATGTCCCCTATTGATGGTTTAGCCATGGTCGAGGTCAAGGAGGAACCTGGCCGCGCGGGTCAACTAGTCATTAGTCACTGTGGGAATTTGACACAAGTCACCTGATCGTGACATAAGTGCGCGTGAGGCTGTCAGTTTTTGGACTTACGCCCTGTGCACGTGATGTTTGAAAGGGGATGTGCACACGTGCCTGAGGAAAAGAATCAATTTCCCTGGATTTCAAACTCAGCCCGCGATGTTCGAATCAGTGGGACCCGCGCCACAAGTCACCGGCCATAATGACAATGACTGAACTACATTCCTTGCCCTCCCCCATATCCTTTATAGTCTGCTATGAAGTTGTACATTGCATTCTCTCATAATCCCATCTCAGGGACACCTTCCAGTTATGGAGCCACCAATCTTGCACCAATCATCCACTAAATTTCGCAGCCTCAACCTATATCTCTGCTACATATACATGTCCAGCCCTCTAGGTCCGAGAAATCTGGGGGCTGAGAGGCTGTTCAATGGTACGTATGTTAATACACTGCAAAGGCCAGCAACCAGGCCCTCAGCACAATTCATTTACATTGTAATCTACATACTTGCCACCGGAACTGATAATCAAGTGCTCGGGAATTGATTAGCATTGTGTACATAGGAAACTTGCATAGTAATGTCTTGTAGGCCACGGCTTCTGAGTCGACTCTGATGGATCCATCCGAGTCTCTTAGCATGTTCATCAATGGTGTTAATACTCTCAAGTTTTGTCGAATATTTGGCGGCACATTCTGCCGCTAGTGATGCGGGACGTCTGAATATAGATATTTATTTGATATCTCCGTTAAAGCGTCACGTGCACGGGGCGTAAAACGGCCAACTGGGGCTGTCACGCCAGTCACGAGTACTTACGTGTTATATAACCTTATATAACGCGTTGCAGGGCGGAGACCTCTCAACGGTAACTTGTCATTTTTCTGATGACACACCTACCGTGGTACGGTCTTATTTGTCTCATGGACACTTCAATTCTGACTCAAGTCGTACAGACCCCGCCAAATACACCGTACATACATAGATACATAGATATAACGCATATAATTGGCCAGTAACCTCCTATAGACTCCTTTTACCTCCGTGAGAGATAGCTTAAATATATTCTAGTAGCTTTCCGATAATGTATGCATGTCTATACCAAGTTATCCCCCTTGTGTCTACCACGGTTTTATCGTGGAAGACCAGCGGAAGTCACCAACAACGCCATAAGAACTCTGGCTTTATCTAGCCCTACATCCTAAAATTCTAAAACTAGCTATCCTCTATTACAGGTCTTCTCAGAAGTTTATTCATCGCTAAATGTTGATGCCAGCCGATGCAGCGAACTGGCAAAATATAGTATGGCAGTTTCTTTCACCTCCGAGCGACTCGGATGGCGCGCTGTGATCAAACTTTCGTCGGCGATCACACTTGTGATGCCCGGAATTATATTGGGGGTGTCCTTCTCAAGGGCATTTGGTCACTTCAGGTGAACTCAGGTGAATGAAGCTTTCCTCTTTAACTTTATGGACCGTGCGCAATTTCCGGTATTCAGCCGGCGCTGGTCAGGGTTATCTAAAAATTCGGGATAACCCGATTTCGTAAGTCCCCGACAGGCGTTACAGAATGATGCCGCCCAACGACCATTGCAGATTGCAAGGCTGCACGACTTAGTCCGATTGCTACTAGGAATGGCTCTTTCTACATATATGTGATAGCTTAGTAGGTTTGAACTTGTCGTCTATGTCTCGTAATTGGGAGTCAAAAGCTCCGGAGACATGGGAGATAAAGACCTCGTTAAGCCAGACTCTAGCGAGATCCTAACCGGCGCCTCACCGCGGACGCACCCCTCCACTTTGGTGGTCAATGTCACCGAACTACCATGTTACTCATTCTGCCTGCCAAATCTACCTTTATTCGGGCCCGCGTCTTTGATGCGGTAGCTCTCCTCGCCTCGCCTGCCATGATTCCCAGACCGATAGAGGCCGTATGTAATAATTCCCCTTTTATTAGAACTTCTCCACCATCTTACGCGCCTTTTCATAAAGGTACTGATCTTATTCGTTCATGTCTCTATCTCCACCTCCGTTGACAGTTGGCGGGCGGCTCAGCCTATGAAAATAAATCTTCAGATGCCTACATGTACACTAACTTGGATCGTACTTACTCCAACTATCAAGGATCTAAAAATTCCAGGGGTGGCGATTTACTTTCTCATGCGTTTTTAACCCGTTTCACTGAAACACCCCCCGCAGGTGTACATAGTATGCCGCACTTTTCGCCTTTTTGCCCAGAAGCAATAGTTAGAGTTCAAACGTTCAAAGGTCGGACCATGTTATCCACAAGTGCTCCTAGGAGAGTCAATAAGCGCGCTGAACTGAGATGAATCGCACTTTCGGCCAAAAGGGAACTGCATTTTGGGGTACGCACCACGGTATGTGTTTCTACCCTTTGCGCCTTACCGTGGTTTGTCGTGTTGCGTCCCTGTAGCTAGATGATAGCAATGATCACTTAGTCTAAGACTGGGAGATCCGTTGGAGCATGTGTTATTTCCTATCAGTTGCCTAGGGTCTTCGTTTCAGGTTGTTTCATCGGGAGGGCTTTTGCGGGCTGTGCCCTGTCGCCTAACTTTATATAGACGGAAAAACGGATAGGGCCCGTTCTTATTCGGTACTTGATGCAACTGCCATGGCGATTGGCCATGGCAATTGAGCTATTCTCTGGCAATCCTACTTGCAAAGTTCCCAAGCGCCAAAATACAGAAGCCGGGCCTTCTTCACCGTTAGAGCCTGCCGTCGATGGTCGTTACTCAGGCAGGAGTCGCTCTGCTTCATCCTAACCCACCCTGCCGAAGCAAGGGGTGATATCCACATCCTGGAGGGCTATGCAAATCTCTGCTCCTCCCTTTCAATGATCATTTGGACATTTCTCGGATCTGACAGGGGAGTCAACTACCAAGGATGCACAAAACAGGCCTAGGGGTTATGAGTGTTACTATTGGTCGCGGGGCTGAATCAACGGTGGATACCTTAACAGGGGGGTGAAATGATTAAAGTCGGATTCCCATCCCCTCCGGTTGGTTTCTTGCTCCTTCTTCCACAGAGGGCCGTATTTCCTGGATCTCTGACTTGGCCTTTAAGAGAAACAGACAAACCGGTTCGTCATTGAACACTTGAAGCTCCGTCGTAGCTATCGTAGCTGGTCCGCCTAAGATTCCTTTGATCTCAGCAAAGTTGTTAACCTACCATCGCAGATGTTGCAAGTACAACGTTGGTTCGACGTGCTTCCTTCGAAGCTGGGGCCAGAGAAGTCGAAGGAAGACTGATATATTAAAGCAATCGGGTATATCGTCCTATCAGAACCGATTGGCCACTAAGAGGAAGACTGCACATTCCTAACCTTGCTATGGGCGCGCGTATGACGGGTATTTCGGCCACGGCTGAGTTCATCCGATGGCAAGTGGGGTCCAGCACGATGGCTGAAACGGAGATTCGCAGGAACAAGCTGCAGTCGGTATAGAACTGGGGACGTACTCTTGGCTTGATAACGCTTATCAGAGCAGCGAACTGGACATACATTCGACGCGTTCATCGGAAGTTACATCCGGTATAATTCATGAGACCACAGGAGGGAACTTACCCGACATGCAGGAGGCTTCCACTATGGGGGAGGTTCTCTCAGGAGAGTTAGTGGGCCGCGCCGCATTTATCCACAGAGTAGCGGGTATATACCACCGTGAAGTGACTTTATTAAAGTACGCACTGTATAAAACACCGGTGTACAGGCTCTAGTTCTGCTCGGCCACAAAGGAGAGAACATTAGGAGAGGGATCGCCTTAGAGCCTTTATGCCCGCCTAATCATTTTGGCCTCGTCTCCGAGAGAGAACATGTATTTTCGTGTTCTGACTTATTTTACAATGGAGTTTACTCCCCGAGCTGTCCAGACAAATATAAGCATGAGAGAAAGGACGAGAAAAAATGAAATCACCAGATAAGTGGTCCTTCACCATACTGGGACTCTGGACGAGATTCGGAAGTCAGAAGGCGGGATGAGAGAAAAGAAGAGCCACTTGCCAAGCTTTGTATAATAGCATAGACATGACGGTCGTGATACCGAAGACCCGTTGCTGGGTCGGTGTAAGGTGCCTACAACAGCGATATTAATCGTTTCGACATATCGAGACTCAAAAAGACGTACCTCGAGTCCCGTAATATCGCAGTAATGCTTCTGCGGCCAGATGGACGGAGGCGCCTCAATCGAGGAATCTAACGTCGAACATGATCATTAACTATTCAACGAATAAGCAGAAAATGTAAACGGACAGGTAGGTACTTCCTCCTCCGTGCTATTGTCCACATCCATAGCGACGCCATCCTGAATTTCCTGTCTCCGGCGTTCACGTTCAACTCGTTCTCGCTCTCTTTCCTGTCCAAGAACCGTTTTCAGGTTTTTGGCTCGACGGTTCACATTCTTCGTGTAATTTGGGTTCTTAAATGGCCGTGGGCTATGCAGATATGAGAATTGCTCTGCTAGACTCTGTTAATGTCGTTAGCTGCCTGGCCGTAGCTCTTGCAAGCAATGGGGGGCTTACAGGTACATGAGGCGTAGCCGTGCCATCGGACGCTGCTATCTTCTTCTTCGTACCACCTTTAGGAGGCCTTTGGCTTTATATCAGCATAGAGCTCCACATTGAGAATATATACTTACATATCGGCTAGACTTCGAGCTCATCGTCCAGAACAGCGTTGAAGAGGGGTTTTGACCCAAAACGGTCACGTTGTGGCGATCGTATCGCGTGACATACTTCCTTTTTCAGAAAACCCAAATTCTCCTCAGGCCTGCAGAACTCTCTCGGTATCTCTGTAATTTACTCGAGATTCTGCCATAATAATGGCGCCTAAAACGACGCTCAAGCGGAAGGCCAACTCGCAGCCTGCGACAAAAGCTAAAAAAGTCCATCTCGAAAAAAAGGCAAAGCCTGAAAAGAAACGGAGTCTACCAGTAACTGCTAGCCTTCCTCTCCCCGAAGCAAGTGGAACGGAATCTGAACAAGAGGATGAAGAGAGTGCTGCATTCGAGGTCGAGGGCGATGAGGGTGATGATGACGACTGGAACGACGTAGACGAGGATGTCATGGACGAGGACGTTCCGCAAAACTCTACCACAGTCGCTAAAGATCCTAACGGTATGTTTCACTACACTGTTACTTATCGGAAAATGCTCACTTACGTTTGGGATGAAGCTGCTAGAGAATCACATAAAGCCCAGAAAATCCTGCAAAATGAGCGAAAAGCGGCCAAGCCGCACTCTAATTTATTGGCTGAAGCCAAACGCGTCTGGGCTCTCGCCCGTCAGAAGGACATTAAACCTGCGGAACGACAGAAGCATGTCCAAGAACTTATGGCCGTTATCCGGGGCAAGGTCAAGGAGATCGTTTTCAAGCACGATGCGAGTCGTATTGTCCAAACCATCGTGAAATATGGCGGCCAGAAGGAACGGGATGAAATCGCCTGCGAATTGAAGGGAAAGTTCAGGGAACTCGCTCAGAACAAATACTCCAAAGTGAGTTTTCTCTATTGTTAAAGCAGGGTATACTGATAAGGTTTTCTAGTTCCTGGTCACGAAACTCATTCGTTTCAGCACTGCTCAGCGACAATCTATTTTGTTGGAATTCCAGCCCCAGGTGCTGCGACTACTTCTCCACCGCGAAGCCACGACCGTCCTCGCAGATGCCTTCGAACTCTACGCCAATGCATACGAACGATCCCTCCTTCTCCGTGAATTCTACGGCAAAGAGGCTACTCTATTCACAATCACCTCGGGAAGTGAAGAAGACAAGGAGAAGGCGCGGAAAGGGTTGAACGGATACCTCGAAGGGGTCGATGCCGACAGGAAACGTCGAATTCTGAACTCAGTGAAGGAGAATCTGACAACCATGTGAGTCCCTCTTTGCTTCATCTGCAAAGGCTTTAGTTAACTCAATCTACAGCTTTAACAATCCAGAAAAGGGTGCAGTAACCCATGCCATCATCCACCGAGTCCTTTGGGAATACTTGCAAGGATTGAATACCCTTCCTGAAGAAGAAGAGCAGGAAAAGGCCAGACGAGAAATGTTTGAGAAGTAAGTTTATACCTCCTCTACACTAGGCAGCTGGACAATTGCCCATTCCTTGTCTTGGCCTGCCCTTCGAGATCTAATGTGTCCACTCTAGTTGCCAGGAAGTTCTAGCTGAGATGGTGCACACCAAGGATGGCAGTCGCGTCGTCCGCGAATTCCTTGCGTACGGAACAGCCAAGGTGTGTAGGACCTCGTTATCCTGATATACCTCAACTCAACTCATTTCTTTGTAGGACCGGAAACAAACTCTCAAAGTCCTGAAGCCGCATATCGAGAGGATGTGTCTCGATGACGAGGCCCAGCTCGTCTTGTTCACCGCTTTGGACGTTACAGAGTAAGCAAACGCTGTCGCCTTTACCCAAACAGATATTAACACGCCTTCCAGCGATACAAAGCTCCTGTCAAAATCTGTCGTATCGGAGATCATCACATCGGCAGCAAAACTCTACACCTCCGTTCAAGGACGTAGATCCCTCCTCTACCTTATCGCTCCCCGCTCCCGCCGCCACTTCACCCCTGCCCAAATCGCGTCGCTAGCTGAAACCGACGAGACGAGGTCACGGACAAGCAAAAAATCTCCAGAGAGCAGGGAGAGCGAGATCCGCAAGTTCGCGAGCGAGGGACTGATTTTATGGGTCAACGACGATTGTTCGACGCTCATCCGCGATCCTGGTGCCAGTCTGATGGTGATTGAAGTCATGTTGAACGCAGATGGAGGTTCGTTCTGTCTCATTCTGCTAAACCCTTCGCTCACTTTCGGAATCCCTGACAGACAAATCGACTGCCATTTCTACTTTGCTTTCGGCGATTTCTGCTCCCTATCCGGCAGATGAGATCTCCAAAGATCCTCATCTTATCGACTTGGCGCATACCTCCCGGATCTACAAGACGTTTCTTCAAGGAGGCCATTTCAATCACAAGTCTCAATCCATCGAGCCTGCCGCTGACTGGGACGCAGCCAAATTCGCTGTCGCCTTTGTCGATACGCTCGGCAAAGAACAGGTCGTGAACATGTGTACCAAGGGCGAGCAGAACGGTTGCTTTATCGTTGCGGAACTTTGCCAGGCGCTTGTGTCAGGCGGTGACTCTGCGGCTAAGGCCAGGAAGATACTTACTGAATGGTTTGGTGCCGATGTTAGGAAGACGATTGAGGGCAGCGAGGCAAGGGGCAAGAAGGTGCTTCTGGAGAAGCTTGCATTGCTCTAGTCTTTAGTCTGCACACTACTACTACACGTACTTACTATGAATCTATTTCAATTCGTACCATATTGGAACTCTGCGGATCTTCTTCAAGATTTCATTTTTGAGCATAGGCTTGGTTAGCAACGGGCAACCACCAATTCCTCAAATTTTTCTCATACAAGGCATGCCAAAAAAAATTGCTCCAGCCAGTTCGTACTAGGTCAGAAATTTTCGAGTACCAGGTTTAGTGTCGTTTCAACGCGGTATGGAGAGCAACTGGAGACAACCTTCAGGAAAATTTCACACAGGTTCTACTCAAGATTCAGATCCAGAGATTGCACAAATAAAGTGCAGTAGATTCAGGAAATCTCTACAAAACTTGCAATAAACTACAAAGTAAATAAAATAAAATAAAATAAGGTATCCATCAGACAGACGCTCTACTCGCTGGCAAGTTTTCCAAGTAGCTTTTACGAGCGTACAAGTCGAACGAGCCAAACGTCCTCGAGACTCGATTAAGAGCCATGTTCTCGGTATAACGAGAGAGC
>FTPT01000005.1:0-33543 GCA_900156845.1 Coprinopsis strossmayeri
GTGTGCAATTGAAGGATGTGGGTTGGCGAGGAAATATCGACTAGTGAAGAATTGGACGATTGGAGCGTGTGGGATTGCCCATTTGAAGGAGTTGGAGACGAGGTATTGAGTGATCTGTATTGTTCGAGCCTTTTGGGGAAGGATGCTAGCGGGTAAGAAGTAAGAAGTGTTTGATTCGAGTGGGGAGACGTTTGACACTTGGTTCGCTATTCGATTTTCTGGGGTTTTTGACGTGCGTTCGAGCTTATGGGTCGTATAGACACTTTTCTCTAGCAAGTACGTCCTCTTCGAGCTTATGTTCTTTTCCACAAATGGATGGTGGTAGAAATCCTGGAAGTATTTTATGTATCTTGTTTTAATTTGTTTTATGATCTCCGTCCGGTCTTTCGTTCGTAAGTTCGGACAGCACCTCTAGAAAAGACATACCGGATCCTAGATTATTGTCACGCATACTAAGTGGGTATGTTTCCGTCGAGCACATTGTATTGGGTCCGGTTAATACGGTCGAAATCTATTTGCATTTTACATGTCATCCCCCCATACTCCGTCGAGGAGAATGTCAAGGCTGGTAATGCGGCGTCATTGATCGCTGCTCCACTCTGGATGGATCTTCGAAGGCCTAGGAACCGTTTTAAATAGCCAGCTGGCTTAGTACGGGGGTACTAGATCATAACCAACTTCTGGACGACTGAGGAAACTATGAAAACGCTTCGAATTCCGTAGTACGCGAAGATGATTATCTTGCGACTGGGAGCTTCAGGCTGCCGCCGGCTGGTATACCGTACCTTAAGACTGAGGTATGCACGTATTCTGTCGACGACTTCACGTTACATAGTCCTCATACTCCTTTTTTGTTCCGGGACGAACAACATTGTCCTGTCGAAACTTTGACTGTTTACCCTGGCCTTCCCACATACATTTGATGTTATTTCTCTTCTTATTCTATTCTTAACACACATTCTGATTTCGAATTCCGGAAAGGGTGATTTTGAAGTGGTCAGTTGTGCGATGAGGTGTGATTTTCCTTCATCTAGCCCCTGGAATGCGTCTCTACGGGGATATGCTTGACGTTAACACTACGTGGTACTCATCTGATTCTCTATCATTCTCATCTAGAGCCGTGCCGTTCTTTCTGGAAGCATCGGATTTATACAGGCTATTGTTATATGCTGCGTCCCTGAATTGCGAGGGAAGAATAAATATGCGTTGGGAGGGCATGGGTACCTGTGAGGTTCTCTTCTCCTCCTTATTGCACATTATTCTCATACGCAAATTGGCGGAAAAGATGGTTAGGGCTATTCAAGCTTCGATTATAGCATTCTCGATTGGCCTCGTACGTCGCTCTCCCTATTCATGCCTTAGTCCCGATGCGAATCATGCTAACGCCCTCTTTGCTTTAAATAATACCCCTTCGTGTTCAATTCGTCCCTCGCTTACTAGGCTACTGCAATCCCCTCCCTCGAGGCGCGTCAGTCACCCTCCATCAAGATTACCGTAGGAACTTGGGAGTTTAAGGGTTGCTACAAGTACATCCTAACGCTTTCGTTCTCCGCTCGAATGAGAATTATATGACTAACGCATGCTTTCACTTCCCTCATAGGGACTTTGGACCTCGAATTCTCACTTTCCGATTCGACGTCCCGGGAGGAAACAGTGCTGAAAGATGTACAGACCTGTGTGCCTCACACGGGTACGGACTAGCTGGCCTCGAATATGGTAGCGAATGTTGTACGTCTCCGTCTCTCCCCATCCCTCTTATTCCCTTTCGTCGCCTAATCAACTCATCTAACTTACACTCCAGGGTGCGACAACTACATGCCTTACGGAACCCTCCAACCCAACTCCGAATGCAACTTCGCTTGCCCAGGCGACTCTTCCGAGATTTGCGGTGCCGGAAGTCGAATGGTTCTTTACCAGAACTCCGCTGCTACCCCACCCAGCCCGAATTCGTGCATAAATTGGAGGGACGGCTTCTCATTTGGGAACAACGTCTTCGAGGCGGTGCCTAGACCTGGTGGTGGAGGCACCCCGGTCAAGCTGTATGCTATCCCGACGAATCCGTTCACCGATCCGATTTACTATACTATCATCTCTGTACGTCTGCTCGCTTTCTTCGCTTTGTTATCTCGTGCTCAAACCTTTGGAATTATTTTTTGTGGTCGTGACTCCGTGGCCTTATAGACCTGTCCAGCCGGATGCCCGTACACCGACTACTACAACTTTGGGGTTGTCGATGGCACGTTGACGAGCTACAACTCCCGTCCTATGCCTCCGAACCCTGGAGACTCGCAGGCCTTCATCTTCAAATGGCCTCAAGACTACCCTTCTTATGTTGGATACTGTGCAAAGGTATGTCTCATTAAATCTTCCGTGACCTTATAGCTTGAAACCGATGTCAACTTACGCTCCATCTTTCTCCAGCCAAGCCCTATCTCACCTACTGGTCCCTTCATCGGCAAACCTCTCCTCTCCGTCAATGGAGACGTAGATAAGTGGGGTCTGTGCCCGAATACTACTGCCAATGGCCGGCTCGACATTGTTTACTCGCCACGGGCAAATCACAACCACTATAGCCTCACAAGTTGTCAAGGTGTATACATCCAGATCGCTCCGTTTGCTTAAATGGGGTTGGATGTTCGTTCACTTATCACCTGTAAGGGGCGTTTAAAACATGACTTGTGATAGTATCCGCTGTACTCTGTCGGGACTGTACTCGTGGACTGTAGGATATACGTCGGGTATATGAAATGGAACATGTGATGTCCGAGCGAAAGTCTGCGATCCTTATCAAAAGAAATGGGTATAAATCAGAATCGTAATCATGTTATCTATCCAGTCCCTCCTCCTCCTCCTCCTCCTCCTCCGTGCGGTTGATAAGATGCAAGATACTCGCGTAATAAAGGTGGGACAGTCCGCGAAGGCTGATCTCGTACAATGATACTCTCTTCAATCTTCTCAGATGGTCCAACCATCGACCGCCGCCCCTCCTCTCGCTCCCTTTCTCCTCGCATCTCCCTTTCCCTCTCTTGCATTGAAATAGCCTCATCAACTTGTTCTCGATACCTCGAGTCGGTCCTGTCTTCTCTTCTCTTCTCACAACACCCATCTATACGAGTCAAACGATTAAAGGAAGAAATATTTTGAGTCATGAGAATATCCTAAGATGGGTGATAAGACTCACGGCACGGTTCACAGCACCAAGCGCCGACACAGAAGTCTAGATGTCCACACGTAGCTGCAAATGTGAGGAAACGCAGAATGGAAGTCAATAAATACGGCTCTGGGGACTCGAAGCGAAAAGGTACGAACAGAATAACGCAGCGAGGAGTACACACGGACAACAGAAGATCTCACATTCTGACATTGTAGTCCTTTCGTAGCTCGATGGTTGGAGGAGCGGCCGGCGCTTGTGGATATGTGAGTCTCAAAACCTCGTGGTCGTCGATGTGGTGGAGAGAGAGAGAGAGGCAAACAGTCTATCATTCGCAGATGTTGACAAGAATCGATAGGGGCTGTTAACCGCACAATAAAATGGATTCTATTTTGAGACGCTATACGGGTTGACGGGGCTCAATCACCGATGGTCCATGCACAACTTACCCAGGCTTTTACGCGCCTCTCCGGGACTTGTTGTCAATGGGTACTCTTTTCGTAGACTTCTCAATGAGGATGAGTAGGAATCATTACAGTGGTACGGAGAACGAATCGGTATGCACAGGATCAATGCCCAAATAAAATAATCATACAGCGAACTCCCCGTCCGAATTCTTGATCTTCTCCTCTTTTTCTCGCCCCACATTATCAAGATCGTATCCAGACTCGATATTGTCTTCCCGACTCAAACTAGGGTGCAAATCGGCTATCTGATGCTCATTGAACGTCATGGTCTTCGTCGTCACCGTAATCGGCATATTCTGTGCGAGCCATTCATCAGTGTTCGAAGTCGATGACCAGGTAAGGGTGCGTGTGTGTCTGCTGCGGGCGTTGTCGTCCCCGTGGAGCCAGGACGGGATGATGGAGTCTCCACTTTGTTGGTGATCCCGGCCGCCACTCGAATCTCGCGACGAATGAACTCGGATTGCAACAAGAAGGAACACGATTCCTGGGTACACTTTAGCATTGAACAAATAAGGCGGGGGAGACATGTTACCCGTAGTGGGCACCAACGCATGCTGCACAATAACCTGCGCAGGGTGACCCGTGATGAACAGCACCATCGCCGCAAACATCTCGATCGTATACACCATCGCACTCTCAATTATGATGCGTATCACATCGATGAGATTGAGCCCTCCCGTCACGACGGTCGTGGTGCGCTTCGTCTTCCAGTGCTGCACAAAGATTCGAGAAGCGATCAAGCCAGTGGTGAGAACGTTCTGGGCAAAGTGGAGAGGGAAGGTCATGTTGAAGAGCAGCATCATGGTGGAGATGGGGCGGGTCTTGCGGCCTTCGTTGAACCACCAGAGGTTCACGGAGTTGATTCCTGAGAGTAGCTAGATTAGCGAACGGCGGAGGCGAGCACGGCGTGATACAGGTAGGTTGAGAGGGACGAAATCCAAAGAACAGATGCGTACCTATACTGGCCAGCAGAAGAAGAATAGGAAGAAGGATCGCAAGGAAGCTTCGATGCCATATCAAGAAGCACCGATATATCTGGAAACGTCCTTGTATCAACTTTCAAACTCATACCGTGACGGGTCTGTAAGCACGTACGACCAACATATCCCCAATCCAGATGGTAACAGCCAATATAACAAGAAATGCGAAGACCCCCCAGTTATCCAAGTTGCGGATGTATGTGACAGGCTTCACGATGTCGGTTTGGTACGCGTACGCCGTGATCATTACATAGATGTTGATGCCTATGAGGTGATATCGACACACAGACACTTAGTAAAGAAGAAAGGACAGACAGAACGGCAACGGACAATTGTGAAGAGTTATCGGAACAAACATAGTCAGCACGCCTGCAAGGAAAACCTTCGAAGAGATAGTGTCCAGCGTATGTTTCCGCAACATTATGTTGAGCGTTGCGACGAACAAAGAGATATATATGCCTAGAGGTTCCAGCAAGATCAGCTAACAAGATGATAAGCGCTTAGAATGAGATAACAAACTGTAGAGGAGCGACTGAAGGCGGCGAAAATCTCGTTAAAGTTCACTTAATGAAATGAAGAATACGTACCGTCAGCCAGAAGCACACTAGATAGTCTACTTTGTAAGCCAAGGTGAGCGCGTCGACGACCGCGCTGACGTCTGTCCCATCGTTCATCCTCAGTCCCAGATAATTGATCCTAAACCTTCAACGCTCCCTTCGACGGCCGAAAGAGTGACAACAGACGAACAAAACTGATAGATAGACAAGACGCTGAGCTTGATGTCGACCGAGAAGAAACGAGGGGAAGTGATGGGTCTCACTCAATACGAGGTCTCTCGTAAGGGTCATGGTTTGATCGATCAGTACTCGATATAATTCGTGGGGTTCCTCCACCCCCTGGTGAGAAATGTGTGGACATCGAGAAATATACGGATGCGGGATTCTGGGAGCCGAAATCGTCAGAGGGGATTCAAGTGCTCGATTTGAGCTTTCCATCAGCAAAAGGTCGGTCCCATTGGAATCTTATACAAGGTGAATTAATTTCTTGGTGCGGTGACATGAAAATGTATATATTCCAAGATTATAGATTCCTTACCATCTTACGGGGGTCATTGCAATGTGTTCCAATTTTATTTAGTACCTTCCAAGGTTATCCAAACCTTACATGGTTAACCAAGGATGCCCTATGGCTCCCATTGTGGTCCATCCTTCTGTGGATACTGTATAGCTGTACTTTGATGCAAGTATATCAAACATTACCCAGTCGGCTAGAAGCCATAGGAGGATATTCCCGCAACCTGTGATTCGTCAAATAATATAAGTATCAAATGGTGGCATGGTAGTCTGTAAATTTCTTCATGTTACTACATCCGGAGGTCCTGGTATTTACTTCATTATTAAGTAATGTATTTAGTGTCTTAGTCTACATGTCTAATTATTCTTAGCTTTAGATGCCAAAGCCACAACGGCAGGAAGTGCGGGTCGAGAGGCTCATAGGAGATGGCATGCGTGGGAAACATTGTTGCCACCCCATCAAATATACCTAAGCCGGTGACGTTGGAGAAACTGGGAGTCCTGTCAGGTATACGAGGGTCTTACAATGTAACGAGCCATGTGACAAGGTCAGGCAAGTATATGGGATATATTGGAATGTTATTCAAACATTCCAAAGTCTTCCAAGGTTATGACAAAGCTTCCAAGGTTATGACGGAGCTTCCAAGGTTATTCCGCCTTCCAATGACAACCATTATATTGGATTTTAATCTTCTGCATGCAAGGTCTCCAAGTTTATCCAATGGGAGCGACCTTTTGCTGATGTCATCCTCGAAACCTGGACTCCGACGCCACCCAAACTCGTTATCTTCCCCTTTTTCACCGCCCCCACATTATGTTGGCACGCCGGTGATGGTGACATTCTTTCCATGCATAAAACCCGAATAATCTACTACCGTTGCACAGTGCGCGCCAATGGGTCCAGCGAGCGTGTGACTGGACACAAGTGACAAAGCAGTGACGAATGAGATCAGCACTAACAGATAGGAGGGGCGACAAGATAAACTGGCTTTGCTGGGCATAACGACAATGATAGAGCAGTGGAATTCAAAGTTAGTCTCCAGAATTCGAGGGTGTATACTGGGGCCAAGTTAAATGTAGTCCCACGAAGACTAACCGTCGCGAATGCTATTTCCTTGGCACCACTGAAAATCTTCACGATAGAAGCGACCGGAGCAGATTGTGCGAAGAAGCCTCAGAACACACCGTTTCTCATCCAGTTGCATCGTAAATCGTATATCAAGGATGTATTTTTGTTTTAAAAACAAGGCCTGGAACACCTGAATTCAAGTTGTATAGATGGAAGAGGTCTAAGATTAACCAAAATACTCCAGAGCAAAAATTTGTTTGTCAACAACTAAATACCCACGAATACATAATATTCAAAGAAGGTAAATCCAAACAGGGGGACATCAGGCCCTAGGGAAACTGGTATCGTAATCTCGTTCACTGCTCGAGGAAATCGAAGAAGCCTCGGAGTCATTCGATATAAGTAGAACGCGATTAAGCCCAGTTGAAGCGCCCGGAAGAGAAATATCCTTGTTTGTATCAAAAGGCTTTGCGCAAATATGAGCAAACGATAGCCGCATTGCGGCGGACACGAATTGGTTCTTTTCTTCAAAAGTAATGCCAGATAGATTGTCTCCAACGGTATGCATATATTATAGACAAGTTCATGCACAATTCTAACCGTTTGATCAGCTCATCCGGGAAGCAAAGCAGGGAATACCAGATCGTCTTAAAGAACTCGGAGATTCATTGACGGAAGAGAACTTTACTGTCGCTGCGCTAGACGCAGCACTCAGTAATCTTCGACTCGATTTGCTACCGAAACAGCCCGATACCCTCACAATATGTCAGCTTACAGCGCTCGTGGCTCGTGGCTCTGCTGCTCGAGATTGCCTCAGTACGATCCTAGGCACGTTGTGGAGATCAAAGGAGCTCACTGTCGCAATGGTTCTCGACCGTTTCGACGGGATCATAGAGTGGTATCGATTTATCTTGTCCAACACCACATCCGTGTATGAGGACAGCTGTGTGACGCATCAAGTTTACCAGACCGCGTTGGGGTTATACGCGCTTGCCACTGCCGATCCCCGCATCAAGTCGGCGTTGTTCTCCTCCAAGAAAGCGACGAGTATACTTCTGGATGCCTGGTCTGCTCGCAAACGGAATGGTGAACCAGCGCTTGACACCTATCTTGCCAATGGAGATGTCCTGGTGGAACTGTTACACAGATGCCTTGCGAAGGATGAAGGGTCCAAGGTCGTTTTCGAAGCGGTGCTTTCCTCCAGAAAGAACATGGATAAGCTATGCGATGGGGTGATTTCCCGAGTCAAGCACATTCCGATGGTTGGTCGTGGAGATGAAGCCTCGGAATCGACCATCAAGGTCCTCTGGGTGGGGTTGTTCAGGATGATGGAGGTGCTGGTTACAAACCCTGTCGTCAGTGAGAACCTCCGCAACGCGGGGTATCTTCGTCACTGGACAGAGACAACAATCGATATTCGAAGCACCTGGAAATCTGAACATTCGCCAATGCTTTTCCTCCACACTTTTTTGTTTGCATGGGATGATCAGACTCTTGGAAATCCTATTAAAGGAGCCACAGAAATTATCAATGCAGGCCTTCTTCACACTTTCATAGAGGATTTCACAAAAGGCAAATACACGGAAGACTTCTGCCAGGCACGGGGAATGTCCTTTATACGCCAATGGAGAGGGTACTCGTTCCATCCACGATCTCTGAAGGCGTTGAAAGACGCTGTAGAACACATCCCTCCTCCTGTCGCCCAAGACATCACATCCAGCTGGGATGATCTTCGATTGGGTGTTGAGCTCCGATGGAACATATGGAGTAGCATTGGCAAAATCAGGATCTGTGACAGCGACAGTGTATGGCCTCTCCTCCTTTCTCTCTGAATATTACTGACTTATCTATCTTAGCACGAGGACTCGGATTTCCAACTTTCCCTCGCATGCTCAGGCTGTAAATCTGTGATATACTGTAGCGCACGCTGCCAAGCGATAGATTGGAAGCACAGGCACAGGGAGGAATGCCGTCAGATGCGTCATAGTTATCTCAGTATGTCCTTCCCACTCCTTTGTGTATCCCCGCTCACATTTTGCAAAGATCGAACCCAGAATCATGTCAGATATCGACCAAGCACACGCTATTTCCATCATAAATTAGCAGCTAACTACTACAACGAGAATGCCGATGCTGTTGAAACAGGCTCGGAGACGAAATTCGTTATGGTGCTGGACACCAGCGACATGATGGCTGAGGAATTATCAGTCAAAGTAGTCCCCGTAGCTCAATACCTCCGGGAAAGAACTAAGGCGGATTGCCCCGAGGCTGAAAACAGAGGAAATGAGATGATTCGACAGTATCTTACCCAGGGAGACTCGGAAATGGGGATGATGGAAATGCTTGTAGCGTGGCATCTGGTGAAATGGATTGCACTTCTCATGGAACTCAGACGGGGCGAGGGAGGTAAGTGGGAGGTCGTTCGAAGTGTTGCTCGCGTTGAGTGCGTGTTCTGTTATTTCCTGAATTTCTGAGCGATTAACTCGGCTCCTCCATAGACGTGTGAAGCCTTCGTGATATCCAACGTATTCGCTCAACCAAGGCTATTCGAAGACATGAACGAATGAATTACATACAGATTGCTAAGCCTGAATACCTAAGTATATGTACAACGGAGACCATATTAACCAACGATGCCATCTACGCAAAAGAAGAGAGATACGGATTCATACAAGGATCAAGAATGATCAGCGGACTTTCTGGTCATTTGAGGGCTGGGCTGTTGAAGGGTATAATCGGCCCTGTTGGCTATGGCTTTGAAGCACGGCAGGGTAGTTGCTCATTCGATCCGTTGGCGACCAGATAGGAGGAGGCGTAGGGGCTGCCGCCTGGGTATAGTAAACAGGGACATTGTTCGAAGAAATGGGGACAGCGTTGGACGAGCTCACAAGATTTGGAGCAAATAGGGCTTGTTGCATAGGCGGACTGTGTTGCACAATTGGGACGTAACTCGTCGACATCGTGCTCACTCCTGGAGGAGAGGGCCTTGAGTTCGTTGAAGGTTGAAGGAGAGGCTGGAGATAAAGTGCGTTTCCGGTTGACGTCGGGCCGGGGCCTGTGTACGCAGTCCCTGTGTAGTCGAGGTCGAGGTTTAAGTTTGGCGGAACCAAGGATCTTGATTTTCTTCTTCGTTTGATGATGCAAAAGATTGCTATCCCGATGATAGAGAGAAAGACTACGCCTCCCACGGCACTTCCAACGATCGCTCCGACAGGAGTCTTCTTGCCTGGTGGGCTGGGATTGTTCCGGTTAGCAGGAAAGGCGATATCTCCGTTTTCTACTATCAAATAATCGAAAGAGAGGGGTGCAGCACGACCATTGTGTACTACTTCCAGAGTATGTAGTCCGTAGTCGAGTTTGGGTGTTTCGAAGAAGGGATGGTGGTACATCGTTCCGTTTGACTCGGGGTCTAGTCCGCGGACGTCGAACTCCACTAGAGATTCACCGTTGATCGACCATGTCGCTTTAGATGTACCTCGGGGATAGCCAGAAGGTATCCATCCTACCCATGTCGCTTTTGTGCCTAGCAATCCATTGTGAGTGAGCCTTGATAGTCAAGGGGCTGTTCCGACGCACCGTTGAAGTCTATTCGGACCTTGGCCCCCCTTTCCACCGTCACCATAGTCGCATTATCAATTTCACTCCATTCCCCTTGGCTGTATTGAACAGCAGGGTCTACGCTATCGATCAGAACGGTCGGGTGAATCGTGTCCCTAAGGTTGTAGACGGGTCGATACTGGATCAGGTCAACATAGAATGTCTCGTTCGCGGGAACAGCGGTGACCGAAAGCGTATGTGGCCCGTTCGAGTCGAGTTCGATGAGGCAGAGAGGCCATTGGTTAACCGGATAGACCAGATAGAACTCGAAACCGTCTCTGCGCCTGTAGTTCACTCCGTCGACGGAGCAGGTCCATATGGGATCCACGGCGCCCGATATATTCGCTTGGTAGCTGGTTCCGTACACTCGAACTAGGGACCCTAAGGGTGTAATTCCTTAGAAACAATGGACTAGAGGATTCAATAAACTACTAACCTTGAAACTTGAACGTCAGGCTACCGGTGCTTTTTGTAGCGTGCTGGGATCCACCATAGGGAGGTCCAAACGAGTTATCCAGACCAAACTGGTCTTCGGTCATAACCCAAGGCCCCATAAAGGTTATGCTTGGGTCCGTGTCGTCCACTTCGACCCATCGTGTACTCCGGGACATGCTCAAGGAACGTTGATATGGACGAAAGGAAAGAAAGGATAAGGCTTGGCGGTGGACAGCAGTAAGGACGGACGACTGTAGGTCGCTGGCAAGGATCGCTGATCAAACAATACATACAACGCTCCCATGCGTAGCGGAACGCTAGGCCCATTACGGTTAGGAAGTAACTGACATGTGGCTGCAGGACCGATAGACGACGAACGACACGAGGTAGCCCAAATTGGGAAGTGTGTGGAGATGAGCGCTTAACTCGGATACCAGCTGAACTGTATACATGACCAAAATCACAGCCACTCGCTTGGCCGTAATTAGGCTTGTACGCATTATTGCGCCTTTTTTGACCACCCCGACCCCAGGTGTCTCTAACACCCACGGAGTCCCGGAGCTGATGTTGGACACAGGTGTTACAGTCTCCCAGAGTTTTCTCTGGGCATTATACCTCAATTCTGATGTACACACTTAACCGTAGACGATTAACGCTTGCCAACTCGATTGCAGCTCAGGTGGGTCAGCGTCGACAAATGAGATACGGTCCCGAGAACTTTACATCGACCGTACCTCTCCTGTAAGAAACGTCATTTAATTCTTCAGTAGATATTCACCAGTTTCATTAAGACGAGTTCGAAGTTGCCCCAGGCTTCTGTATACTCGGATATTGCATGCTGGCATCCTGTGAAACGAATGGTCAGGGCATAATGGCTGGATCCCAGTCGTCCTCTAAAATTGAAATCGAATAGGATTTTGTTCACAAATACCGTCTTCCCCGGAACCCCGAGCCCCCTCGGGTGCATTATTTCAAATGGTATTCTGGGGAGGAATAGAAAGAGAGTGGTGTAGCTTTCGATCTTTGGAGAGCTCGTGTAACATGTCCGATGGACGAAGTCTTACCGATGTCACCCATCTAGGCGCTAATCCGGAATTGATGGGCCCTTTCGAGTATTTCCAATATTCTTTCTCCGATTGGTATTAGTGACATGACAATTGCCTTTCTTAGCTATACGAAGGGATACCGGGTCTTCGAAGCCATTCGTTTGTTAAATCTCTTTTAGGTAAAGCCACGGACGCCAACTGACAAGCAGGCACCGTATCAAACTATCTACTTTTGTCATTTCTATTTTTATCCTCACCTCAGGGCCATGATAAGGATATAAAGGCGGGTCGAAAGAAAAATCAATGCCTCCCCACTTTCTTTCTAACCCCCCTCATCTTTTTTCTCTTTGACCCCGCTCGTCGTGCGTTACCCTCTGCTCATCGTTGGTTCTCCTGTACTCGCCGTCTGTTATGTCCTTCCTTGATGTCAATCCCTCTTTGTTCGTCGTCCATCAACCTCTGCTCATCGTCCGTTATGCTCCTGCTCATCGTTCACTACCCTCTGCTCATCATTGGTTCCCCTCTCCGCGTCGTCCGTTACCCTCCTGCTCGATGTCTCTTCCTCTGTCGGTTACGCTCCTGTTCAACGCTAACCCCTAGCTGCTCGACATTTATCGCAATCTCCTTCGACGTCAATCCGATTCTGCTCGTGGTCAATCCACCTCTGCTTATCGACCCCTCGTCTGCTCGTCTTTTATTCACCTTCGACGGCTGCCCGAACGCGACGACGACGCCAGGATACCAGAGTCCGGCGACTTTGCGGACTTCTAGGCGAGGCTATGCCCGATCGATCGATTTCTCGAGCGCATATACCCACTCAAGTTTCATATTCGGCGCATATATGCTTGTTTGAGCGCATATATCCACCTATCCGGAGTCTTCTTCCCATACTACGACTTGTTCTCCTTCCTTTTCCAAATCGCATGTAGTCGTGGTGCGGCGCATACAATCACGGAGACCGGACAACTTGAACAAAGAACAAAGGCAACTTGCTCGATTGCTTTCCCCCTATCTCGCACTGACTACCTCGAGTTTCTTCGGCAGGTTCAGTGCCGACATTCGGTACTCTCGAGTTCCTATGCGCCACGAACTTGAGCCTTCGTCCCGGGTAAGTCTGACTATGCAACTCGTCAGTTATTCTTCTATCTTGCCTCGCGTGAGTTTGATCGTAATCTTCCGCTCTGATTTCAATTGAATTTGCTCAAAATTCCCTTACGACCTCTTCAAAACGTAAGTTTATCATCACCCAACAACATCAAGGGTGCTATACCTACCTACCGTGTAACGGCTCCCCAAACGACCGTCCACTCTTCGAGGTAGCAATCACTACCACGGAATGAGCATCGTACTTGGCATTCAGCGGTCAAGAATATTGTGGATACGTGTCCGCCTCACTAAATCGACCCTGGCTAACCAAAACCAAAGGTAAGTGCCATTCAACACGTTAAGGCTTTATTCCCGATCGAAAAGACTTACGAATGATCGTATCGATTCGATTTGGCCTTTCTCCATGCTCTCGTCCCAAATATCTCGATGGTCTGCCGCCCACGCGACTCGTCGAGGTGTGTTTTATGCCCTATGTGACTCCATTAGGCAAAGCCTATCATCATCCTCGCGCACTCATGAAGACGTGAACGAATCTTGCGGGATGAGACTTACGAACAATGATTAGGCTTGAGCTTCAATCGATGAACCGACTGCATCCCATCTTGCTATCCATCCCCCTCCCGCGTTCCGTCTCGTTTCGTTTCGGCTTTGAGAAGAAGTCCAGAGCTGTGGGAAAGTGAGTATATTCTTTTTGCGAATTGCGATGGTCAGCCTCGCAAACCGCGCTCCGCGCGGTATGTGCGCCTCATTTAAATAGATCAATAGAACAGCTTATCATGTCAAGTCTCCGACTTTGTCTCATCGACAGAAACGCCTAGACGATCCAAAAGGCCTTCTCGGTTTCGCGGACCGTGGTGTGTCGCCGTCCTCATCGCATTGCACTGCTTTCGTCTAGATGATAGAGCCAGATAACGAAGGGACACATAACGACGTCGACAGTAAGTCAAAAGAGCCATCCACCTACACGACCAAGATCAGCGAAATCTTTGTCGTTGTTCAGGGACGCAGGCAACCCCGAGAAAGCGACGGGTAACCACGTAAATCCGTCAACGCAGATCAATTATGCATTGGATTCCGAGGTCCGTTATCCGAATCCCAGTGAGCGAGGTAGGCGGAAAAGAACCAGTACTACAGTGCAGGTCGGAGATCGTGCATTTGTCAGTGCTGATGCTGATTCTCGAGACACACAGAAAGCCATAGCAAGCAGCAAGCATGGACGCTAGCACTTCATCTGAACGTCGAAAGCCAGACACAACAAGGCCTTGTCTCTGAAACCAAGGAGGGTCGAAAGCGATGAACTCGGACAGGGAGCACGCGTGTGAGTGCTTACCTCATCATTTCCGGGCTCTGTAACCCTGTTTATCCGGGGCTGACGGGTTCCGCTTTTGTCACAGTGTTGTCGTGGTCCCGTGGAGCGCTACGCCGGGAAAATCATCTTGTTCTCGACGTTATCGTTCAGACACAATCCACCACTTTCAATTGCCCTTTCTCCTCCTCTCCTCCTGTCTTTTGGCCCCAATCTCAGTATCCGTGTCGATACCCTGTGTTTTGAATCCAAACCGCAGTGTGGAGCATCATGCCGACGAGTTCAGCACCAGAGGGTCTTAAAGGTGCGTTATCGTTCTTCTTGTTCCCGAAATGTGGGCTGAACATCGACGATGTGAACCAGCTACGTCGCCTTCGACGTCCAGCGTGCCACCACCCATCGATCTCAAGCATATGACGTCGAATTCGCTGCTGTCACCCTCGTCTGCCCTCAACACATCCCCAACGACAAAAGATGAGCGGCACACGCATCGCACGGTGGACAGAGCAAACAAGAAACGGACGTCGCAGAACCTGCGGGCGGCAGCGGACAGAGTAGGCTCCCCAGGCTCGATCCCGTCCTCTCCAACCAGCGTGTACGTCGCCATCCTGCCCCCCAATTCACCCACATACTGATAATCGATTAGACACTCGTCATCGTCCGCGATCTTCGAGCGGGACATCGAGCCCCTTCTTTCTCCCTCCTCACAGTCGGTTCT
The DNA here is from genome assembly GCA_900156845.1 of Coprinopsis strossmayeri. Lineage (NCBI taxonomy): Eukaryota > Fungi > Basidiomycota > Agaricomycetes > Agaricales > Psathyrellaceae > Coprinopsis > Coprinopsis strossmayeri. Next base: position 14,950 of record FTPT01000005.1, read on the forward strand.
GCAGTCACCTACGTCGCCACATCGTCCGTTGGACCCACACCGCATTCCGCGCGCCAAAACGACGGAACAGCTCGAACAGGCCGTGCCCTCCGTCCTCGACAGCGCTGCAGCCATCCTTGCCACCCTCGATATCGATTCTACCTCACTAGACCCCACCTCGCCCACCGACAAGACGAGCCTGGACCAGATCGCTGTCGTGGCACCCGCAGCATCGACGCTCTTCGAGGGGCTCGGTGGAGGACACGGACGGAGCAGTGGTTTTGCTAGTCCGTTGAGTTTCAGGAGTAGGAGTCCCAGTCCATTGGGATCGAGGACGTCTGCTCCACCCATCCAAGCTCGCCAAACGGATTTGCTTCTCAACATCCCGATTCCTACGACCGTTTCGCCACACACCATCTCATCGGCCGTCTCTAGTCCCTCGCGGTCGACCTCTACCTCTCCTCCAACACGCGCGGCGTCTTTATCGTCCTCTCCCCCCCGTCCTCTGGCTTCTGCACCCCAAATCGCGGCGTCGATCAGCCAGGGAAGCACGCATAGCGCGCAGAGTGGGATCTCGACGTTTGCGAAGCCTGCGCCGAGTCTTGTCACGCCAACATCCGAGTATTTCGCCACCACAGCAGAAAGAGAAACGGAATCGGGTGCGTCGTCGCCTACGTCGAGCGGATCTGCCACGGCTCTGGGCCACACACACCTGCCTCTCCCCAACCCACTCCCAACTTCCACCTTCATCTCCGCAAACGCCGCCTCGTCCTCTTCACCCCGCTCCCCGCTCTCGCCCTCCTCACACCCGCCCTCGCCGCACACCACCTCCCTCAACCTCAACCACCCTTCAACCAAACGTCTCTCCTTCATGTCGTACTCGGATCTCCTCACTTCGACACCAGCCTCGACGCTCCCACTGGCCTCACTAACGAAAGAAGCAAGCGCAAATGAGCCGCCGCCGCACATCCCTGTTGTGAGCGGGCTGGGTGTCATTAATGCTGTTGCGAGCAGTGTGTACGGCTCTCCACATACGAGTCCGACTTCCGGCGTCGGTTCAGGCGTCGGCAGCGGGTCGAGTCTGCGTGCATTCAGTCTGGGCTCTGGGTTCGGCGGTCCTACAGGCGGCCTGACGCACCCGGGCAAGCGGGATTCAATCGCGTTGTTGGATAATATGGGGGGCGAGTGGGAGAGGGAGGGGATGGGGATGGGGATGGAGGAGAGGTTGGATGTTGTTATTGGGGCTGCGGGAGGAGCATATTCGCCGGCGGCTGCGAGCGTTGGGTTGCCTGTTAATGCAAAGGCGTAGGCGGGAAGGAAGCGTTGAATTTCGAGCCACTTCAAATCCTCCCGTCCTCGTCTGCCTTCTCGGTCCGTCCCTTTCGGCCTTTTGTGACGCTCCTCGCCTTTGCTGTTCCTCTTACTCTCCATCCCGACGCACCACAATCCATCCGTTTCTCGTCCTCGTTCCCCTCTAAGCTTCCACTCTGTCTGTCTCGACCTTCTTTCTTGATACCTCAACCTTTCTTAATTCCTAATCAACTGAATTCTTTCTTGGACCCTAAGCTTCACGACATTTCGTTTAGTCTTTGGTCTTGGTCTTTCTTAATGGATAATTCGTTTCTTTCTGTACTTACTCTCTTTTTCTTGTCGTGTACCCGTCCTCTTTATGTCGTGTACCCTTCCTCTTTATGTCGTGTACCCTTCCTCTTCGTGTGGTGTACTTCTCTCTCGCCTACCCAACAAAACCTCGAATCGAATCAAGATATGGATTTACGGATAGCATTAACGTTTAACAAAAGATACCTGCCTGCCTGCCTTTTTACCTACCTTACCCTACCTACCCTAGCCTACATAGCTTAGCACTTACTTACAGCTACAAATGAATTATGAATACGAATACGAATACGAAAAAAGCATCGAGAACTCGTATGATTAGTTTCGATTGTTAATTAATGAACTTTTTACTTTTGTTGTTTTTCTACTTGGTACTTTTTACCGTGGTTGTTCCTTTCTGTACCTACTCGCACTCGTCTCGTACTTGCCAGAAGTTTGCACTGTTGTTACTTACTTAGGGTCGTGCTTTATCGTTTATGTGACTTTTTTGGAATGTTTCCCGAGTTCGAACTTCCTGGTTATCTCGGAAGAGACGCTGTATGTATCACAGATTTGTGCTCCCGGTCCAGAATCGAAACCGTGATTCAATGGAATCGCAAGCTTGTAGTCCTATGAGATGGTTGCAGAAGGTGTTTAATTGAAGCTCTCAGACCTCTGTTCTCCGCTACACCAGGAATCCAATACATGATTCGTTAGAAGCTGCAAGCGACTCATTCTGTGTTGAGGGCGTCACTATGAGTCGCATGACCGCGTCTCGCACATTCCGGGATCAGCACTTGGCGCTTACTTACCTCGAACACTTAAGCGCCCATCCCAAACAGCGCGCTTTAGTCCTTTGCGCTCATGGCCCGCTGATAGCTTCACAATATATTGTCTTCGATTCAACCCCCGCGATCCTTGCCTCGCTGGTGGTTGGAACTTGGACGCGTCGGGTGGTGTACCTGATGGCTCCTTTCTTCCGGGTTGAATTGCATCGACCCGTATATGAACAATCCATATCCCCGCGCACGTTGACTTGAAGACGAGTTGTGTGCATCTAGCCTCAGGGCACCAACAGCTCGCTCAACCATAGATACCTCGGGCGTGGAAGAATCCCTTGAGACGATGTTACCACGCGGTCTACTGACAATCATCACCCATATAGAAGCCTTCCGGTTGTGCGCTGATGAAAGCTGTAGAAAGATGTTCTTGGCTTGGCCTAATATCCGATACACCTGGAAAAGGGTCTTTATTGAACAAATAGTGATATATCGTGACGACTCCTTGGGATGGGTGACTCGAAGTGGCGAACGGCATCTAGCCCGAAGCGCAGTCGTTAATGCCGTAGTACATACGGAGTGAGCAGCCCGTCAGTAAGGGTTGCCAGAGCACAGATGTCATTGTATGACCGACTCTCAAGGCACCCTGGAGGCAATGCGAAACAAAGGGGATAGTGCACCGACAATTGATCAAAACATCCTCTTCAAATTGCCATTTACCGTATTACGCCGGGGAAATCCCCATTGGGTTGCAGAATTCGCGAGGTCATTCGCATTTGTCGATCGATTAGTATAACACCCGAGGCTCGAGGGGATAGAGACTCTAGGAGATGTACATAGATTAACTACTGATCTCCCGTGTGTAGCGAGGTTGTAAGTAGCATTGAAGCGTACGCCGTTCTCCCGGATAATGTCTAGATCGTTGTGAACGCGGCTTTAAGACGCGGCTAGGCGCCACGGGGGAGGGTTTGATCATGATACCTCAAATAGACTTTCGATCATCCATTTCTCGACACAAGAGCTGTGGCTATTACGAGACCTGACCGAGATCTAAGCTCGTCGATAGCTAGATATCCGCAGTACTCAGTCTCCTCGCCGACTTAGGAACCTGAATAGCACATGTATGAGGCTGTAGTGCTTCGAAAGTTAAAGAAGTTTCTCTATTTCGTTGTCTAGGCTTCTGACAAGTTTCAACTAAAACCGAAACTAGAAGTGCTGCATAGCCTTTTGTACGTATTGCCCTCAGGCTTTATTCGTATCCCTGATCCCCGAGGACCGTTTTATCGTCTTCATTATAAATTGGACTGCTGTTTGTAGAATAAGAACGCCCCGCCAAGGCCTAACTACTACGGGGGTCCTTCTGATTTCGACGGAAATTGCAAGCACGACACGTTGCTGGTTACCATCATCGTTCGTGCGCGCTCCAATCTTCCGTTCATTGTTCATCAGTAGCAGTTATATTCCCGCGCTCTACAGCACTTTACAAATGTTGGTTCTATGAATATATAGCGAAGGCCATTTCACTCATTCCTCGCTTCTCCCATCCTCAGCATACTCACTCGCCCTAGCGGCTGGTTCCGTAACCCTAACAACCTCATCACCATCACAGGCCCCCTGCACAGCAATGGATACGGAATGTGAAGCGTGTTGCTTCCCATGTCTGCTCTGCGCAGCAATTTTCTGTTAGTTTCTTCATATCTATGAACTAAGTTCTACCTTTGACGTGAACTAGCGATATGTGGACGAGGATGCCTTTACTGTGAGTATTGAGTCTCCTGAGTTCTCAGTCAACCTATATACAAGTTCGTAGGCGGATGCGGCACAAAAACCGGCAAGACTGAGTACACAGACGAGGAAAACGCGTATATTGAGCAGGTCGAACGAGAAATGGAAGCACAACGTCAAAGAGAAGGGGCGACAGAACAGCCTCATCCGATGATGCCGCCTTCCGTATACAACCATCCACATTATAATCAACGCGCTTAACAGTTATACATACCCTCGGCTACAGATTCTGGGATTATATTACGTGTATATTGCTCTAATGACGATGTGAAGTCGATAATCAAGCGCTCTTAAGCGCCGGCTCTCAGCCCGCACACTTCCTAATTTGGGTTACTTACCTAGTGTAGTTTAATCTATCGGCGCCTATCGGGGCTACAGCCGCGTATCATTTATTGCCTACCGTGATGGGTCTTGCGTGCCGCTAGGCACAGGAACGTTGTATGTATTGTTTGGTCAGCGATCCTTGTCAGCGACCTACATACAACCGTCTTTACTGCCGTCCACCGCCAAGCCTTGTCCTTTCTTTCCTTTCGTCTCTATCAACGTTCCTTCAGCATGTCCCGGAGGACACGATGGATTACAGTGGACGATAGCAGCACGGGAATAACTTTTACAGGGCCTTGGGTTATAACTGACGACCAGTTTGGTGGGCTGGATAACTCGTTTGGACCTCCCCATGGTGGATCCCAGCACGCTACGAAAAGCACCGGTACCTTTACGTTCAAGTTTGAGGGTTAGTAACTCATTGAATCCTGTACTATATCGCTTGTAAAGACTTATCTCTTTAGGGTCCGGAGTTCAAGTGTACGGAACGAGCTACCAAACGAATACATCGGGCGTCGTCGATCCCATATGGACATGCTCTGTCGACGGAGTGAGCTACGGGCGCCGAGAGGGTTTCGAGTTCTATCCGGTTAACCAGTGGCCTCTCTGTCTCATCCAACTTGACTCGAGTGGTCCACATACGCTTTCGGTCACCGCTGTTACCGTGAACGAGACATTCTATGTTGACCTGATCCAGTATCGACCCGACTACAACCTTCGAGACACGATTCATCCTACCGTTTTGATCGATAGTGCCGACCCTGCTGTTCGGTACCTCCAAGGGGAATGGACTGAATTTACGAATGCGACTATGGTGACGGTGGAAAGGGGCGCCACGGTTCGGGTAGACTTCAACGGTGCGTCGCAACTGCCCTTCGAGTATCTCGGCTCACTGACAGGGAAATGCTAGGCACGAAAGCGACGTGGGTAGGAATGATACCTTCTGGCTATCCCCAAGGTACATCTAAGGCAACGTGGTCGATCGACGGTAAATCTCCAGTGGAGTTCGACGTCCGTGGACTAGATCCAGAGTCAAACGGAACGATGTACTACCACCCCTTCTTCGAAACACCCACACTGGACTACGGACTGCATACTCTGGAAGTAGTTCACAACGGTCGTGCTGCACCTCTCTCTCTCGATTACCTGAGAGTAGAAAGCGGAGATATATTCTTACCCGATGGCGTTCCCAGTACTCGGGAGGATCCCAGGCCATCACGCAAGACTCCTATCGGAGCGATCGTCGGAGGTACCGTAGGAGGCGTAGTCTTCCTCTCTATCATCGCGATAGCAATCTTCTTCATCATCAAACGAAGAAGAAAATCAAGATCATTGGTTCAGCCCAATCTAAAGCTCGACTACACGGGGACTACCTACACAGGCTCCAGCCCGACGTCAACCGGAAACCCACCTTATCTCCAGCCTCTCCTTCACCCTTCAGCCAACTCAAGTCACTCTCCTACTGGAGTGAACGCGACGTCGACGAGTTACGTCCCGGTCCTGCAACACAGTCCGCCCATGCAACAAGCTCTGCTTGCTCCAAATCTTGCGAGCTCGTCCAACGCTGTCCCCATTTCTTCGAACAATGTCCCTGTTTACTATACCCAGGCGGTAGCCCCTACCCCTCCCCCAGTCTGGTCGCCGACGGATCAGATGAGCAGCTATCCTGCTGCGCTTCAAAGCTATAGCCACCAGGGCCGATTATACCCTTCAACAGCTCAGCCCCCAAACGACCAGAAAGTCCGCTGATCATTGTTGATCCCTCTATGAATTTGTATTTCTCTTCTTTTGCGTAGATGGCATCATTGGTCAGTATGGTCTCCGTTGTACATATACTTGGGTATACAGGCTTAGTAAACTGTATGTAATTGATTAGTTCATGAATAGCCTTCGTAGAGCGAATACGTTGGATATCACGAAGGCTTCACACGTCTAGAGAGGAGCCGGGTTAATCGCTTGGAAATTCAGGAACTAACAGAACACTCACTCAACGCGAACAACACTTCGAACGACCTCCCACTTGCTTCCTTCGCCCCGTCTAAGTTCCATGAGAAGTGCAATCCATTTCTCCAGATGGCACGTTAGAAGCATCTCCATCAACCCCGTTTCCGAATCTCCCTGTGTAAGATACCGTCGTACCATCTCATTTCCTCTGATTTCAGCCGCAGGGCAATCCGCCTTGGGTCTTTCCCGAAGATATTGAGCTACGGGGACTAATTTCACTGATAATTCCTCAGCCATCATGTCGCTGGTGTCCAGTAACATAACGAATTTTGTCTCCGAGTGCGTTTCAACAGCATCAGCATTCTCGTTGTAGTAATTAGCTGCTAATTGATGATGGAAATAGCGTGTGCTTGGTCGATATCTGATATGTTTCCGGGTTCGATCTTTGCGAAATGTGAGCGGGGATCCACAAAGGAGCGGTAAGAACATACCGAGATAACTATCACGCATCTGACGGCACTCCTTCCTATGCCTATGCTTCCAATCCGTCGCTTGGCAGCGCGCGCTACAGTATACCACCGAGTTACAGCCTGAACATGTGAGGGAAAGTTGAAAATCCGAGTCCTCGTGCTAAGATGGATATGTCAATGTTATTAAGAGAGGAATGAGGATAGGCCATACACCGTCGCTGTCACAGATCCTGATTTCGCCAATGCTACTCCATATGTTCCATCGGAGCTCAACACCCAATCGAAGATTGTCCCAACTGGATGTAATGTCGTCCCGGGGGACAGAAGAAGGGATGGGTGATACAGCATCTTTCAGCGCCTTCATACATCGTGGATGGAACGAGTACCCTCTCCATTGTTGTATAAAGAGCTTTCCCCGCGCCTGGCAGAAGTCTTCCGTGTATTTGCCTTTTGTGAAATCTTCTATGAAAGTGCGAAGAAGACCTGCATTGATAACCTCTGTAGCTCCTTTAATAGGATTTCCAAGACTGTGATCATCCCGTGCAAACAGAAAGACGTAGGGGAAAAACATTGGCGAATGTTGAGATTCCCAGGTGCTTCGAATCTCGATTGTTGTCTCTGTCCAGTGACGAAGATACCCTGCGATGCGGAGTTTCTCACTAACGACAGGATTTGTAACCAGTACGTCCACCACCCTGTACAACCCTACCCAGAGGTTCTTCGTTGTCAATTCCGAGGCTTCATCTCCACGACCAGCCATCGGAATGTATTTGACTCGGGAAATCACCCCATTGCATAGCTTATCCATGTTCTTTCTCGAGGAAAGCACCGCTTCGAAAACGACCTTGGATCCTACATCCTTCGCAAGGTATTTGTGTAACAGTTCCACCAGGACATCTCCATTGGCAAGATAAGTGTCAAGGGCAGATTCGCCATTCCGTTTGCGAGCACACCAGGCATCCAGGAGGATACTCGTCGCTTTCTGGGAGGCGAACAAGGCCGACTCCGTGCGAGGATCGGCAGTGGCAAGCGCGTATAGCCCCAACGCGGTCTGGTAGACTTGATGTGTCACACATCCGTCCTCATACACGTATGTGGTGTTGGACAAGATAAATCGATACCACTCGATGATTCCGTCAAAACGGTCGAAAATCATCGAGAAAGTCTGCTCCTTTGAGGTCGACAATTCGACTAGGATCACATTGAGGCAATCCCGAGCAGCAGAGCCACGATCCACGAGCGCTGTAAGCTGATATATCGTGAGGGTATTGGGCTGCTTCGGTAGCAAATCGAGTCGAAGATTACTGAGTGCTGCGTCTAGCGCAGCGAGAGTATAGTTCTCTTCCGTCAATGAATCTCCGAGTTCTCTAAGACGATTTGGTATTCCCTGTTTTGCATCCCGGATGAGCTAATCGAGCGGTTAGAGCTATGCATGAGCTTGTCAGTTAATATATGCATACCGTTGGAGGTAATTTATCTGGCATTACCAATGGAATAGAGGAACAAAGTGGCTTGTGTCGCTGGTAACACTGCATCCGCTTGCTCATATTTGCACAAATCTTTAGATCCAAATAATAGTAAATATATTCCCAACACTTAACCTCCACAGTCGGGTCGAAATCGGTCTAAAGATGGATGGGACGCTCTTGAGTGTATGACATTGATAGTTATGTTCTGGCGCACCTTTACCTGGTTAAGTAAGTATAGCGGAATTGGAACAGAATGAAGTGCATAATATGACAATAGACATTAGTCCCATTTTGGAGGCCGGAACCCCGTGCTCGATATTCAATTTAAATAGTTACATACACGCCAAATCGCTATAGTACCGTCGGAGGGTAGACTCGAGGTTTTACTTAGAGGCATCTACAGTTTTCTGAACGTCATTAAATCAATAATCAACTCAAATGATTCAAGAACTTACTGGATCTGAGTCACGGTACGAAAGACGACCCAGCCGATGAGAGAGCCAGGAGTCGTCGGGGCAAGTTCGACGAGCATCGCAACCTCCCTTGCACCATCCCACCGAAATATCATTTCTAGTAGACGCGTCTTTAGCTCTGTCTGTGCCCTAAATTCTTCGATTATCTTGTTTCTCCTTTGTTCCGCAGCGGGACAGTCTCCGACCCATCGTTCGGCAAGATGTTGATCCAAGGGCACAAACCTTCCTGCTGCACTCATGTCCACTACCATGATAACATCGTTTGCGAGTCGTCTAGGATACTGCTGACGCCGAAGCGTTTCGAAGTCTGTATGTCGAGGGCGGTTGAAATACTCCATCGCCAGGTTTATATGAAACGTCCGTGTAGTCTGGGAATAATGAGCGTGGGTGGATTTTCGCTCTATCAAGTTCGAGCTTCAGAGGTAGGCCAAAGCGGAAGGACAAGTTCGTACCTGAAAAGCTTCGTGCCATGACATCACATTCACGATTATGCCTCCTCTTCCAGTCTTCCCTCTGGCACTTGCGCCCACAATAGACGAGTATGGCACCGGGAGCACGTAAGTGATTTCCACTCAGATGACAGCGGGTCAGCCTCGTCTTCGACGTGCTAGGGACTTTCGTGAATAGAACGTCCCGATCAGTGAGAGAGTAAAATACCGACCAAGTCATTATCACAGGTGCGAACATCCTTTGGATCCATTAATTCATAGTTCTGGAATTTCAAGTGGATGAGGTGAAACAACCCTTCCCATAGATCCCCGACGTTTCGATTCTTGAGTACCCTATTTAGATCCTCTGGTGGAGTTGACCCTAATACGCTCTCGAGGGCCTTCAGCGGTCGAGGGAAGCAAGTGTAGAGGCGTAAGAAGCCTAACAGAAGTACCAAACTATCGACATCATCTTCCGACCTCATTTGTGCCGAGCTTTGGACAAGGATAGGAAAGAGTCCCGCATCGAGGACTTCCGCGACGCTATTGACAGCATTCCACTGGGGTTTCAATGCATGCTCTAGGACGTTCAGACATAACTCGATTGATTCGTCGTAAGGAACCGCCCAGTGCATTGCGATGACAGCTTTTGCCCTTTGGTGAAGGTACCCAGCGAATCTCAAGGCGGTGTAAAGGGCTTGAATCCTGCAATGCATTCAATAAGATACCGAAGGGAAGCGTAACGCTCCTTGACAATTTCCACCGAGACCCCACTCTCTGGACGGTATTTTGATATTTGGATGAGCCTGTCGAGAAAGCCGGAGCAGAACATCGATAAGGTGGGCTTCGATGATGCGATAAAGTTCAGGAGGAATGGACGTCCTTCGTCATGGCCAACATAAGCAGTCATCAGCCGTAGAACCATGCACGATCCTACATCGGCAAAGCCAGGTAGCTCCCCGTTATTGCGATGCAATGGCCAAATCCTGAGCAGAATGTCGCGTGCTCTGTTGGAAGCAAAAACAGCATCGGCCAATCGTGGATCGAGCAGAGCGAGGGACTCGATCACAGAAGCAATCGCTTGGGGATTGGGGGCGGAGTAGGAGAGTAGTAGGGACATCCAGGCGAGAATCCCGTCGATCTGAGGGAGTATCCGGAAGACCGTCTCTTCTTTCAGCCTAGAGGTGTTTCGAAAACATTCGATGACAGATTCTAGGCATCCGATTGAAACAGCGGTTCGGCTGGTGATAAGTTCGAGATCGTTACGACTAGCATTCTGGCTTTGTGTTAATAGATCGAGCCGCAGATGGGTAAGGGTTGAGTCTAATGCCCCAATCACGTAGTTCGAGGGTGTAATAGAGTTAGACAGCTGAAGGAGACGTAGCATGTCGCCCGCCTTTGCGTCTCGCAATAGCTGGGTACGGAAAATTTAGTTGAGGTGCCACGGGTGAAAAATATGTGCTAACGTCCTAGGGCAGGCGCGACATAGATAACCACTCCACCCAATGGTCCTGTCAGATAGGGCCTGCGAACGGGCGCTGCAGAGCGGCGAGCCTGCGCTTGACGTGGGAGTCACAGTGAACTCGGAAGTGTTTGGTTGGCTAGTGCCCCTAGCTTTAGTTTGGTCTTGGTTTACGTTGTTTGCGTACTGTGGCTCAAGCATCTATGGCTAAAATCAGTAGGCCAAGAGGTCGTTCATCTACTGTCACAGGTGTACATTTAACAATGATGAGAGGATATCCTTGGGATACCTAAAAGGAATTTCTGAGACTCCTCCCACGACACAAAACCTTCGATTTATACCGTACCGCTGACGGATTTACATTGAATTTGAATATTGAATAATTGTCTGAACCATTCAATTTAGAAATTGGCGGAATTATTGGACCTTATGCAACTCATCATCCATGTTACTGAGTTCGGTAGACTACGAAGACGAGAGTGTACATACAACTTGAATTATGTACAGGCATCGACAAATCCCGTCCACGCCAAAGTCGTGTTATCTCGACAGACCAGGGCAACTTCGATCGCTAATGGTATAAAGTTCTCAGGGTACCTCTCCAGTCCCGTTCCCAATAATTCCGAAACGAATTTGTCATTTTGAGATCCCGTGCTGATACCAAGGTAAACCATTATTCAGATATCAATTAACTCACTGATAAGCGCCCAAGCGGCTTAATAGTCGCCTAGTACCCTATCGGTCGCGAAACCCGTTTATAATCGGAGTTGGTTTGACGCCGTTCAGAATACTTCAGAGTACATCCAACCCTCACTCAAGCCTTGTTTTATCCGGCACAATGTCTTCGTCTACCAACAGCACTCAAAGCAGCCAACTAAGCTCAATTGGTGGTCACTACCATCACCATCACCACCACCACCACCACGTTCATCATCATGGACACAGCCATCACCATGGACTCGCAAAGGCGAATAAAGATTTCTACAACGAGCATGTTGACATATATGGGACCTACCCGCACGCTAAAGAACGGGCAAAGAGGTAAGTTTTCATCTCGGTTTAAATGAACGAAGATTGCTTAGTACTCCATTATTGCAGGACCGCGCTCGCCATTGTCAATGCTGTCCCTTTGAACAAAGAAACATCTACCGTCCTCGAGTTCGCGTGTGGAACTGGTTCGTACACAGCGGAATGCGAATCTACGACAAGAGCTTACACTCCAGCCCGTTATAGGTATGGTGGCGAAAGAGCTCCTACCTTCCGTCAAAGCTATCACCGGAGTCGACATAAGCGAAGAGGCTGTTAAACATTTGAACGCTGAATTCGAGAAGGAAGGGGTTCAAGATCGGTGCAAAGCCATTGCGACGAACCTAGAAACAGATCAAAGCGGCTTGGAGGGGCGAACCTTCGACCTTGTTTACGTACGTCTCTACTACCTTTTGTGGGCCGTGTCTCATATTCCCCCACTCGACTTGAAGTGTGCTTCAGCATACCACCACTTCGGCAACCCGGAAGCTATAACGAAGTTGTTGTCGTCTTTAATCAAGCCCAGTGGAACCCTCGTCGCCGTGGATAATTACATCACCGAAGACGTTCAACCCCCCATCGAAGAGAAGTACAAGCATATTGTTGCTCGATCCGGGTTTACGGAGAAGGATATGAAGAAGTTGTTCGAAGACGCCGGTGTGAAACTCGATAAATATGAGATTATCCCCAGAGACGAAGGGGATAATGATATCTTCATCGCGAAGGGCGTCAAGGCTTAGAAACAAGGGGAATGTGAACGCTCCCATCGAATTTAAGCATATGTAATAGGCTGTCAACTTCATTGTTACTGCTGAAATCACATCGCGTTTCATGGCGCTGAGGATTTCATGGCGCTGAGGAGATCCATGACCAGAGGAACGCAGCCTTCCATGCTCAACTCTTCTCTGGCACAGAGCATGAGTTTGCAACGAAGGGAGATCATTCGGATCCCAATCCTGGCATGTCTTTCATCCTAATAGGATTCTCCGATATCTAATGGGTTTTCTGCTGTCTAGAGACCTAGCCACAAGAAGGGTCATCGGTTGGTCATTCATTGGTTCCACAGGTTCTCAACGTGAGAATGGGCACCAGAATGCGATCTGAAACTGTTCAGAGTCTTGAGTTCCCTGCGGCGCTTACTAGTCGCCGATTCAGTCTTCCGAATTCCTTTATAGACCCCATGACCGTAAACCTTCTAGAATTTCTACAGCCAATCCTTGTAGTTGGTTTTCTGGGTCCCATGTGCATACTTCGCGTGAGAAGTTGTATGACTCCATGACTTCTTCGATTTTCTCGACCAGTGAGTAAAGTTGCGATACCACTCCCTAGGGTCCGATGTTTCCCTGTCCGGATTTATCTTGCCTTCTTTGAATCCTATGTATTCATGGTGTGCGGATGGTAAGGTGACATAGAAGCGAGGAGAGTTCGTCTCTCTGAGGTCTTATTGCCCGCAGTAATTTTTGGCTTTAGAAATGAAAGGGGATTGGGGTGTATTTGACGAATTGTCAAATAATTGCAACGAGGTGTGAATTAGGGTGGGATTGATCAGAAACATGTACGATTTCGAGTAGCGAGTCATCTCGGGCAAGGAAGCGATCACGATGGGTGGGTTGTCGTAACCGCTTTTCCCATCACCAGAGGTCCAATAATTTTGTATCTCATCCCGGAAAACGAGTAAATAACATTTGTTCGTCTCAAATTCGAGGTGAGAAATATAAAAATACTCTGAAGGTGAAACTTTACCTAATTATTGGACATAAGAAAAAGTACCAATTGTCCATAAAGTCCAGGACTAATGAAAATATCGAAGGCGGCCAGTGCCTCGAGGAGCGGCAGTAATCCCCTCCTCTGGGTACCGATCAAAGATTCTCATGTATTGGTCCGAGAAAATTCGTCATCTGGAGTCACGACTCCAGAGCCAGTGTATGTACCATGACTCGCAGCCTTATGTTAACACACTCTATATACGTATATTGGCATACTGTCAGCGAATGTCCTCTGTTTCGGATCGGTTCAAACCTTGTTCCGTACACACTGACGAGACTGTAAGACGTAGGCCGGGGTCGAGTCAACGAGGCCAACGAGTGTAGTCTGGCTACTCACATTTGGGTGGGATGCCTAGGCTGCCCCCCCCCAAACGGATGTGAGTGAAGTCGACATGGCTGCTCCTTAATGGGACTGGGCCCCAATATTAGACCCCTTCCATCCACACAACTTGAATTCAGGTGCACCAGGCATTTTTTAAAACGCATCCTCGGGGTATGAATCAATGACTTACGATACAACTCGCGGAAGAAGAACGGTGTTCTCCGACGCTTCTTCTCTACCCAATAGCTCCGATCGCTCCAATTCGGTATGTGACTCGAATTCTGAGCGGTGCCGATCAACGAATTAGACTGCGATCGCCCCCTCGTGGGATTTGAATTTTAGGCTATAAAGGGCCCAGTGTATGCCCTCGAATTCCGCAGCCTAAGCTTCTAACTCTCCTCGTCTATCATTGCCGTTATGCCCAGTAAAACCAGCTTGTCTTATCGCCCACTCTATCTGCTAGTGCTGACCTCAATCGTCGCTGCGTTCTCGCTTGTGTCCAGTCGCACGCTCGCTGGACCCATTGGCACGCACTGCGCGACGGGAATAGACTATTCGGGTCTTATGCGGGGAGAGAATGTCACCATAGCTGGCGTTCCAACATACTACACAAGACCTAAGAAACAGACTAAAGATGCGAAAAAGGTCTTGCTCTTCCTTTCGGATGTATACGGCCCTTTCTATACGAACAACTACGTCCAACAAGATTATTTCGCCGACCAAGGTACGTATAGAAATAACCACGTATGGGTGGCCCTGATCGTACTACGAATTTTCAAATAGGCTACCACGTATTAGGGATCGATTACTTCCTGGGAGATCCCATCGGCGATCGTCTGTATGATCCGACATTTGATCTGTTTGGCTGGATTGCAAAATCGAGAGCGCAGGCGAGGGAGGTGTTACCACGCTGGGTGAAGGCCGTGAAGGGAGAATTCGGTATGATTTCGTCTACCCTCTTGCAGTTAAATCTCACATACTTTTTGGTCTCAAAAGGTCGTAACGTTAGATTCACTGCTGCCGGTACGTACGGGTAATAATATCCTGAAAGTAGACTTGATAATCATCTGAGTACGCTCAGGGTATTGCTTCGGATCGATCTACGCCATGGAATATGGAGCCACAGATGACATCGTTGCTGGTGAGGAATGACTTATACGCGCCTTCCCAACATCTTACACTGTCCTAGCAATGATTGCCCATCCAGCTGACCTTACAGAAGCCCACTTCGAGCAAATAAAGAGTATGTCCCCTCCCATACTTTCTCAACTACCTACCTACCTCGCTTCCTTCTAGAACCGCTTTACATGGCTATGGCCGGTGAGCATACCCGGCTCCGAACTACTCGACTGGGACTGACTACTAGCCAAAAGAATTTGACGTGACGTTCTCAACTGAGAACAGGCGCCGCTCTGAAGACATCCTCGATCAGAGGAATGCGACTTTTCATTCCCAACTCTTCTCTGGCACTGAACATGGCTTTGCCACCAGGGGAGATCTATCTGATCCCAATGCTCGTAAGTTATCTCTTCATAATCATTTACATTCCTCGTTAGATATCTTGGCGTATATCTAACTGCCGTCTCATTTTCAGGTTGGTCCAGAGAGCAAGCGGCAAGGATGGTCATCGATTGGTTTAACCGATTCTCGGAATGAGCAAGGGCTATGAAGATTATGATGGTCTGTTTTAAATTCGTATATAGTGCCACGGTGGTGGGTTTCCTGAGTCCGATACGACTTTTGAGTCTTTTTCACTGTTAGTCATGTAACGATACGTGGAATGGAAACTCCCATCATACTAGAGGTACTCATCTGGGACTGCCCAGAATCTTCTATCAATGCGCGGGCGCTTGCAGCTTAATGTTGCAAGGCGGACCTATAGGTAAGTATGCACTGCATATACGCCTCCAAGATTCTGTAAGAGGCTGTCGGTAGCGTTGAACACTGAACATTGTTCGGGTTCAATGATGTAGAGACTTGTAACATCCCTCGGCCTTCTTCTGATCCAGATAACTCCGAATGGTCGGGGCATTCCACAAATCTTCAGAGCGGTTCAGAGGGCTTTATCGTGCGACCTCTGGCTATAGGTAACGGTATTATAGTACGTCGTTGTACCTGGTTCCACTCTCATTATGCTAAGGAGGAATACTATCTAAAACACAGTTCCTCGGGAGTCAGCTTTGAATCTCAAGATTATTTGAAGATTATTGCACCTGTTTGCGGTGTCATGATAGCCGGAACAGCTTTGAAGTGCGCTGCTTCCATTGTGCTGTACGAGGCGGATAGGAGTAGAAACGTCACTAATTACGAATACCCTTCAATAAATCGCGCAGAATATTACGACGAGAGGGAGACTCGGAACGTCCGGGTGTCCGGCTTGTCCGGTAGGTACGGGGCGTTCGGTGTTGGTTCGGTGCCTCCGGTCAACCTCCGGTGTTCCATGGCGTCTCGGCGAGTCGATTCGACACACGGTGAGGGTGAAGTCAATCGAGCGCAAACCAGAAAGTTAAGCACAATATAGCTCACTAGGCAGTTCCTTCTATCTACACAAAGATCTCTGTAAATACGAAGTACTACGACCGCTAAATATAACAAAGACAAACAACGAAGGGTAAATCACACGAAAGGGTAAATAAAAAGAGGGGATCACTAAAAAGGGAAAGCGCTCGTCAATGGAAGACGGGTTGTATCCATCTACTATGCGCCTCCCTTTGTCCTAGATCATTAAAGGATGGCGCAGAGGGTGTCATTCCACCGTTAATAGCGTTGGCAGGGTATATACACGCGAAGCGAAAGAAACTACCTACCATCCCTTGAGCTTCCATACATCGAACAAAATCAAAGTTCAAACCTGATCCCTGTATATCTCATACCAAAGGGTCAGTCAACGTCTTTCCAGAACGCACGAGGACAATACAACGATGGTTAGATTCGAGTGACTCAGCGTGGAAAACTCACCTCTACCATCCAAGAGATGTGGTCAAGTTTGGGACGAGAGCTGGAAGACATAGCGAAAGGTCGAATCGATGACACTCCCCGTAAGTCTTTAGATCTAGCATAAACCCTCTTACATGAGAGGCACAGAGTTCTCAGAACCATACTTGTCGACGCTGATCTAGCTGAACCCACCTAAGGGAACTCACTTTACAGTGTAAATGGACCTCGTGAGACCCTTTTAATGTAGCGTTCTTTATGGTCTCCCGAGGTCGTTTGGGAGTGCCAATAAGCAGTTTCCATATTTGGGTTGGGGCGGATCAGGGAATTCTGGGGGACTGCGACTGCACGGGGAGCGCGACCAGGACTGCGACCGCATTCTGAAACTGCGACCGCATCCTGAAAGTGCTGCTAGTGCTGTTTGACCACTTCCCTTCCAATTGAATACAAAAGTGAGATGATGGATCTTTTCCGGTCTTCTTAGTTACATTCTTACCTGTTCTTACTTTCCCCTTGTACCTTTATGCGTTACTCCTCGCATCAATATCCATCGACATACAACGGTAAAGGCACCATGCAAAATGGACCCCCTCGGCGCAAGGATCATGTTCGACACTCTGGAAAATACGGGACATTCCACCCCAGCCCTAGGAGAAAACGCGATCCGTACAGAACCTCAACTCGAGTGACTATACCCGGTTCGAAGGCGATGAGGGAACGATTAATCAAAGAGCTTGAGAGATTGAAATTTGAAGCTGCCCAAGTAAGCTGGTATTATCATCTGTAGCCTGGGGGCAATGATTTATTCAGAAACTGACTTTGTGAATTATATAGCACCGAGAATCACCGTCACAGTCCACAATAAGTACCACGAATGCGTCAGAAATGGACGGAATCGAGAGCGGTTTTCAGGATCCTCAGGACATGAATATGGATAATATGGCTACTGGGGATAATGATTGGATCGACAGTGAAGATGAAGATCATGGCACTCCTTCCCCACCGCCAAAAACTGTACCAGGGTTCAAGACTCAAATACTCTATGACCGGTGGAAGTCCCTTCTTCCCTCCCTTGTGTCTCCGCTCCTATGCTTCCAGGAACAAATTTTTGTGAAGGATCTGCCCACCCTGGGCGACTCTCTGACAACGGCATGCACTAAGGATGATTGCCCCTGCAAGACCTCCAACATAATGTGCCTCTTTTTCAACAGTAAGAGGCTGTCGTGACTCGCTTTCAATGTTATCACTATATGGAACTAACTGATTGTTTTTTTAGATTTTCGATACATAAAGATTACTGGATGCCAATGCAACAGTATCATCCAAGTTATGGTTTGCAATGGCCTCTTTCCTACAGCCCCCCTCAAGCCACAAATGGCTGTATCCATTCCTCTTCTCGAGTTCTACTCTTCGCTCTTTGAGAAGTCATGCGACGCAATTACCGCCATTAGTGGGGCGCTACAAAACTTTTATGAAAAGCGTGGATTTATTCTTCATAATAATAAGGGCTAATATATCTTTGATGGGTTCTGCAAAGGATTTGGTTTAGCAGTTCAGTGGTACGATCATCTACAGTGCAACATCCGCAAGCGTCTGGAAGATGCGATACAAATGGGCGACGAGAAAGCTCGCTCTTTTGCTTCCATCAATCCACCTAACATCTCCCTGTCAGATAGCCCGTTTTTCTTGGACCCTTCGAGGATAGTCTGTCATGAACCGCCTATTTTTCCTTTCTCTCTCTTTCTTCGTAATCTGTATTAGGTGGTTCTAGTAGGTTGGTAATACTGGACTTGGCGATTACTGATACACCTCGGCATACTTACTCATCACAATAGAG
>FTPT01000413.1:0-12829 GCA_900156845.1 Coprinopsis strossmayeri
TGCGCCGAGATGGATATCTGGGAAGCCAACTCCGTCTCCAGTGCCTATACTCCTCATCCCTGCCAAACCACTAACGATGGCGGCCTGCAGCGCTGCACTGGTCAGCAATGCGGTACACCCGTTCGCCACGACGGTATCTGCGACCCCGACGGCTGTGACTATAACCCTTACCGTCAGGGTGTTCGCGATTTCTACGGCCCAGGCAAGACCGTCGACACCAACAAGAAGATCACAGTTGTCACTCAATTCATCACCGACAACAACTCCGCCACTGGCACTCTTGTGGACATTCGTCGCCTTTGGGTTCAAGACGGTCGCGTTATCGCCAACCCTCCCACCAACTTCCCTGGCATTCTCCCTGCTTATGATTCCCTCACCGAGCAATTCTGCACTGACCAGAAGCGTGCTTTCGGTGATACCAACAGTTTCGCCAAGCAGGGTGGTTTGGCTCATATGGGCCGTTCTTTGGCTAAGGGTCACGTCTTGGCTCTTTCCATCTGGAACGATCACACTGCCAATATGTTGTGGCTCGACAGCTCCTACCCCGTCGACGCTGATCCCAACAAGCCCGGCATTGCTCGTGGCTCCTGCTCTACCGACAGTGGCAAGCCCAAAGACACCGAATCGCAATTCCCTGACGCCCAAGTCATCTTCTCTAACATCAAGTTTGGCGACATTGGTAGTACCTTCGGCCGCTAAGGATGATTTCAATGTTGCTACCGTATTCAGCTGCGTATCTTCTGTATTCTATACCCTTCAAGTTGTAACAGTGTTTCTTCAATGATCGCATGCCTTGGAAGACGAATCTATTGGACCTAATGACATTTAGCCTGATTCCTGTCTGAGTGATACCAGACACGAGGTGTAAGGCGGTCAGCCGCGTCCATCGTGCCGTTCCCATTTTCGAAATTCCCATCGATGTATCGATCCACTCCATGTCATACCAATTTTCTCTTACACTGGTAAAGGCTATCGCTTTTATTTGTGCGCTGGAATTCAATTTCGGTGAACTGCTATTCTTATGGCCTGACACACGGTGCAACTATCGGATAGGAGCGTCGCGCAGAGGACTCTTCCAAGGTAGTGACCAGTCCAAGGAGGAGGAAGTCGCCTTTTCCTCGGTAGACACTGACACGTCTGTCAGAGTTCTACAGACTAGCCGGGTGGTTCTCGGGTAACAGTTCTGCTCGAATTGACTATTGTTTTCTTCCTGTACCAGGTGTGAGCGCTTCCGGGCAAAGAAATCAGAGAAGGTTGGCCAGCTGGGCAATCGACAGCCAAGTATTTTTCCGTGACGCGGTCATCACCCTCCATCATTTTACCCTTTCCGGCATGATCTATGCTTCGTCTCCAACTTCCATGAGATCTCGAAAACCTACCGGGCAGCAGGAGTTCTGGTCGACTTCAGCTGTTTTGGACCGATCTTCCTTTTACATTGATACCGCCGTCATACGAGTTTCTCTGAATCTAGCATCTTCAGATCGAACTGCAAGCTTCAGCCAAAATTGGCGCGTCTTGAGCGCATATGATCTACTGGCCGTCGCTCGCCCTCTGGACCCTGGGACTTTGAAATCCGGGATTAACCCGCCATTATCTTATAAAATGGACCTGCAAGTGCGAGGAGAATGCAAGGAACAACCCTCATTTGTCCCATGTTCTTACTCACTGCTCTTGCGCTACTTCCCGTTCTGACTTCTGGCCAGCAAGTTGGTACGAGTCAGACGGAAACCCATCCTCGGTTGCCGTGGCAGACTTGCACTCGCAGCGGTTGCACCACTAATAGCAACGGCCAGGTTGTCCTCGACGCCAACTGGCGTTGGCTTCACGTCACCGACGGCTACACGAATTGTTATACTGGCAATACTTGGAACTCTTCTGTTTGCACCGACGGGGCTACTTGTGCCAGCAAATGTGCCCTCGATGGAGCCAACTACCAATCCACCTACGGCATCACTGCCAGTGGCAATGCCCTGACTCTCAAGTTCGTCACCAGAAGTCAACAGACGAACGTCGGCTCTCGCGTCTATCTCATGGAGAGCGAGTCTCGTTACCAGATGTTCAATCTTCTCAATAAGGAATTCACATTCGACGTCGATGTCTCTCAATTACCCTGCGGTCTCAACGGTGCTCTTTACTTCGTCCAGATGGACGCAGATGGAGGCATGTCGAAGTACTCGACAAACAAGGCTGGAGCGAAGTACGGCACCGGTTACTGCGACTCGCAGTGCCCTCGAGATATCAAGTTCATCAACGGGGAGGTATGTCCAAACTCACTATTTTCACGCATTACTCGGATTCTTATAATGCTGTGATAGGCTAACTCCGTAGGATGGACCCCATCGCCGAACGATACGAATGCAGGCGCCGGTCAATATGGGTCTTGCTGTGCGGAGATGGACATCTGGGAGGCCAACTCCATCTCAGCCGCCTACACTCCTCATCCATGCAAGACAACGAACAGCGGCGGGCAGCAGCGCTGCACTGGCCAACAATGTGGAACTCCTAACCGCCACGGTGGTATCTGCGACCCCGATGGATGTGACTTCAACTCTTACCGCATGGGCGTGAAGAACTTCTACGGCAAGGGCATGACCGTCGACACCAGTCGCAAGTTTACCGTCGTTACCCAATTCCTCACCAATAACAATTCTACGACTGGAACTTTGACAGAAATTCGCCGTATCTATGTCCAAGATGGTCGCGTTATCCCCAACTCGAAGACTAATTTCCCTAATCTCCTTCCCGCGTATGACTCGATTACGGAGAAGTTCTGCACGGAGTCAAAGACTGCATTCGGGGATGTCAACAGCTTCCAGACGCAAGGAGGCATTCAGCAGATGGGCGCGAGTTTGTCCAAGGGACACGTGCTGGTGCTCAGTATCTGGGATGACCATACAGCGAACATGCTCTGGCTCGACAGCAGCTATCCCACCGATGGCGATCCCAACAAGCCTGGTATCGCTCGCGGTACTTGCTCTACCAGTTCCGGAAAACCCACCGACGTCGAATCTCAGAACCCCAACTCCCAGGTCATCTTCTCCAATATCAAGTTCGGCGATATTGGTACCACCTACTCGTAAAGGGTATACGCGTGTTCTGAGGTATCAATCTGGCATTCATTCAGTTTCCTTTAGTCGTGTAACCCTTGTATTCTTTTCTCGATAAACCACCAATCAATTGGTTTCTGAAAAAACTGGGAAGTTGAAATCACCAAGTCATTGGGATACAGACACTCTGCAATTTAGGATAGATTTTCAGGTATAGATGGATTAACATTCTCTGAGGCCTGGGGAAGATAATCCTCGCCTTCATATAATGTAACCTATTCTGGCCTACTTGAGACGGACTTAGAACCTGTCAGGGGCCGGAAGGCAAGATCGGCTTACCTGTAATTTCGTCTTAAATAATGGGCTAGATCTGTCGATCCATTTGTGGTTAGAGTTCGACTTTATCATGTTTCTGTCATTCAGAACCTTCCATGACCCGTTCCTTCTTGCTTCGATTTGGTGATGAATTGATAATCTCAGAGCGCTAGTCTTCAGCTTCAGACGTAAGCATCTGTAGTCAAGACTGCGCCGCTGCATTCCACTAGATTCCACTGGGTGCTCTGTCCGACTCGCGGCCACATGTTGCCGGATAGGAGCTAATATGGTACCGCCTTGCACCAGCTTGGATACGGCGAAGTCTCGCCTTGCATTACGTCGGGGTCTTGGAGAACCCATGTGGAGCGGATATCCAAACCTCTCTCAGTATATGAAACATTCCAGAATGGTGGATGAAGGTTGATTCGGATCTGATGGTTGTTGGCGGGGCGGTTAATGCCAAGCCGACAAGGTTTGTTTGCGCGTGTGTGAATTATAAACGGCGTGCAACGGACGAGGTTTTTCATTTCTTCTCACCCTTTCACTACAACCTTCTTCGTCGAACCATGGTCTCTCGTTTTGCCCCTCTGGCCGTCCTTTCCCTGGCCGTTGCCTCCGTCTTCGCCCAGTCCGATATCAGGATCGAGACTCCGTACGTCCCCCGTCGTCGTCGGCACCGTTGACCCAGCTCACCCCCTTCAGTTTGAATGTCGTCGTTTGCAGACCCGTCCAATTCACCTTCACCGGCGGAACTCGTAAGTCGTTCAGGGACCCTTTCATTTGTTTGTAGCTTATCTTGCTATTCAGCCCCTTACTTTTTGGTTCGTGTCTTATGCCTCAGCGCTCTGCTTTCTTTCGCTGATGTGGTGTAACTTGTGTCTCCTAACAGAGGTAAGAGTCTGCTCAGTTATTACCAAAAAAAAAACTGTTGCTTACTAAATTCATACAGTGCCCACCCTGCTGGTCAGCCTGCTGCTCCTGCCACCGTCGACTTCAATACCGTCGAGAGCAGCCCCTTCCGATGGACCGCCAACCTCGCAGTTGGTATGTGTTTCCCCTCTCCTAACCCCTGGACAACTCTCATGCCCTTAATAGGTACCAGCTTGTTCTTGAGGCTCCGTGACAGCAATGGTGAAGTCGCTGAATCCGGCACCTTCTCCGTGCTCGACGGTCGTAAGTAATCCTGCGATTATTATTGCCACTTTCCTGTTGATTGCCTTCTTCCAGCCGATACCTCTTGCGTTGGACAAAACCCCGACCAGAGCTCTGCCAGGTGAGTGACGTGTCGCTAATCTATTTTAGTATCAATATCTTACAGGGGATCCTAGCGACGCTCCTGCCCCTAGTGCCTCCGGGTCAAGCTCTTCCGGAAGTGCTGCGTCTTCCGCCCCTGTTACCTCTGCTCCTGCTTCCTCCACTCGCGCCCCCTCTTCCATCACCAGGTCTGTTACTGGTTCCGGCTCCATTTCCAGTACCCGACCCACGCAATCCGGAAGTGCCGGCGATGAGGACGGTGCTGCCCTCTCCAACTATGTTTCTACAGGTGCTGTTGGTCTTGCCGCCATTGCTGGTGCCGCCATCCTTCTTTAAGTTCAAGGAGTTTGATCATCCTACCAAAATATACCTGTGATGCTTCTAACGCTTTTCTGGACTTTGCTCGTGCATCAATCTATTTTAATAGGATTCTAACCTCTTAAGCTCGATTCTACCTTCTGTTGGATGTGTCATGCTTTCTCCAGTGAACACTTTCTTATAAGCCTCTTATTAATAACTCCTTTGCAGGATAGTGCTAGTATACTGTCTCGGTGTCCAATGCCAACCCTGTTCCAATCCTTTGAATATGCTGGTGTGAATTGACAAGCATCTCCTTTCTCGCGTGGATGTATGTAAGGCAGTCAGCGGACCGCTGGTGAAATCTCGGAAGGTCACGCCGAACGGAGTCTCTGGGGAACCCTCTTCAGCGCTGAGTCTCCGCATACGGATATGTATAAAGCTAGGGCCCCATCCTTCAAGGATGGCTTCTGTAGAGGCTTCTTCCTTTGAAGCCTTCTTCATCTTCAGCAACAGATATTATGGCCGGAGGCCCAGTCACCTCTACGACTACGCGTCGAAAGGCCCTTGCCGGTAAATCTGGTTGGGTAAGTCACATTTCAGTTTATGCGAGTTGGTTGATTTAACCTCTTCGCCAAGGCTGGCCTGGTTCACAACCGGAAAGTCTTTGCCATTGCCGTATTTGCATCGCTTGGTGGATTGTATGTCACTCCATTGGATACCCCGTTCCGACTATTGACTGATATTCGAAATACAAAGACTATATGGTACGTTGGCTACCGTTGACCTATTCACTCCAACCCTCACCGATGCTGGCTTAGGATACAATCAGGTTTGGTGTTTTCTGACTTCGTTCGGGATATGATGGACTGATTTCATCGATAGGGTGTCTTTTCTGGAGTATTGGCGTACTGTGGCC
This sequence comes from Coprinopsis strossmayeri, assembly GCA_900156845.1. Lineage (NCBI taxonomy): Eukaryota > Fungi > Basidiomycota > Agaricomycetes > Agaricales > Psathyrellaceae > Coprinopsis > Coprinopsis strossmayeri. The sequence continues at coordinate 5,833 of FTPT01000413.1, forward strand.
ATTCACTCGATTCAAGACCGCGATAAAACTAATACATTATCTCCAGGATGCACGCGTTCAAGACTCGGTTCAGTAGTACAGTCGATGATGCTGGGCTGAAAGGCTGGCTCGTTGCAATTCTGGAACTTGGAGCCTGGTTTGGCGTACTGGCTACCGGTGCGTTGATGCTTTCCTCCTCCTCAATGAAATCATACCATGTTAACAAACACTCAGGTTATCTTGCCGATAAGCTTTCTCGAAAATATACCATCGTACTGGGTGAGTCCACTCTTTACGCAAAGCGACACTGAGCAATGGGTTGTCTCAGCTGCTTTACGGTGAAATGTATGACTAACTAAGTATTCACCATGTGCTTTGCGGCGTGTATGGGTTCCCTCTCCCCATTAGCCGTTATCGTTTTTTGCATTGGTGTCGTGACACAAACGGCGGCATTCACCATTGCTCCAATTTTCGGAGGTAAGTAGCCTGAAGTTCCTGCAGTATCTCACACGACGGCGTTTAGCTGGATCAGGATCAATAATTCTGCCTACCGTGTCCTAACACCATCGTGATCTTCATGTCTTGATGTATACATTTTCTGGGAAAACACACGCACTAATGGTGCTCGATTTCTAGGTCGGTTCGTCACTGGTCTCGGTGTTGGCTCTCTGAGCATGGCTGTACCCTTGTATAACGCCGAAATCGCACCGCCGGAAGTCAGAGGGAGTTTGGTCGCCTTGCAGCAACTTGCTATTACATTCGGTATCATGGTTTCCTTTTGGATCGACTACGGTATATATATTTTATGTAATCTTTCATTGGTTGTGACTGACAAGTCTTTCCCCCTACCTTCATCAATGCTTAGGCACGAACTATATTGGTGGAACGGGAGAAGGTCAACTGGAAGCAGCATGGCGGATTCCGCTTGCACTTCAATTGGTACCTGCCTTTATCCTAGGCGTTGGGATCCTCTTTATGCCTTTCTCGCCTAGGTGAAGCCGAGCCGGAAGATAGACCGGCGAATGGTACTAATCTCGTTTGCAGATGGCTTGTCAATCAAGGACGCGATGACGAAGCCCTAGCCGTCTTAAGCGGTGCTCGTGGCCTTTCCCCTGACTCGGAGTTGGTCCAAATCGAATTCTTGTAAGCTGCGATCCCTTTCAAAATTCAACAGCCTCGCTCAACATTCCCTTTCTAACCAGGGAGATTCGTGCACAGTATTTATTCGAGAAAGAGACGCAAGAACTGAAGTTCCCTCAATACCAAGATGGTTCCTGGTTGTCTGGATTCAAATTAGGTTTCTTCGATTACCTTAGTTTATTGAGGTCGAAGAGTGAGTGGATGTATTTGAATGTGCTTTGCTCGATGCTAACGCTACCTCTGAAGCTTTGTTGAGGCGAGTCATTGCCGGTTCATGGTGTGTTTTACGTCAATCGATGCACAATGAAAAGATGCTGACTGGGGATACAGTACCATGTTCTTCCAACAATGGAGTGTGTACCCTTTGTTTCTTTTACTCCCTTCCGCTCAGTGTTTTGTGTGTTGCTAGCTGGAATCAACGCCGTGCTTTACTATGCACCTGCCATCTTCCAACAGCTTGGGCTGACTGGAAACGCCATTTCACTGCTTGCCACGGGGGTGGTTGGGATCGTGTATGTCTTTTTTAATTATCTATCCATGGTTTAGACGATGTTAACCAATTCATTCCAGGATGTTTATAGCCACGATTCCCGCAGTCATTTGGGTCGATCAACTGGGTCGGAAGCCCGTTCTGATATCTGGTGCTTTCCTCATGGCTGCGTATGTCATTGGATACCTTGACTTTGGAGGGGCTAACCATATGCGATTAGCTGTCACCTCATTGTTGCGATTCTTAGTGGCTTATACCAGGACTCATGGGAAACGTGCGTTCATAAAGGATGTCCTTATATGGTATCAGTCTAATTACTTGTGGTGGTCAGACATGCTGCAGCAGGATGGGGCGCTTGTGTTTTGATCTGGATTTTCGCTATCGGTACGGGGCCAGCCTATCGGTGCATATCGCAAGTCTGACCCCAAACACTTTCTTCAGGATTTGGATATAGCTGGGGTATGTTCCGCCCGGTATCGATTTCATTGCCTGGAGCTTAATCCTCCTTATAAACAGGCCCTTGTGCTTGGATTCTGATTGCCGAAGTGAGTGAATGCTGCTTATCAGTGTCTGAAAGAGATTCTGATATTTCTATCACTAGATCTGGCCTCTGAGCGTCCGCGGGAAGGGAATATCCATTGCTGCATCGTCCAACTGGGTACGTACACTCTTCAACATGCGTCATGAGTCGGATTAATTCGGGTATCCAGATGAACAACTTCATTGGTAAAATCGACCTTCCACTCGCGGTGATAGCTAGTTCAATATTGATTCTGTTGCAGTTGGCCAAGTGACTCCCACCATGATGGAGCACCTTCGGTTCGGGACGTTCATCTTCTTCGGCGTGAGCAATATCTTTTCATCAATGATTGCATCCTGACATAGTATGCACGCAGGCCTTCTCGTTGATGGGCGGCTTGTTTATCTGGTTCTTCGTGAGTATGACCACATCTTTTCCCAAGTTCTTTAATTAACGTTTCATCGAAAGGTTCCCGAAACCAAAGGTAAGGCTATAGGCCCTGGGCTGATCCAGGATACTAAGGGAGACTTTTGCAGGGCTCACACTTGAAGAAATGGACGACGTGTTTGGGGCTACGGACGGACTGGTTGCAGCTGATCAAATGCGACAGGATGCGATCCACCGCAAACTGGGACTCCTTCGTGACTCAGCGCCTGCAAGCGAAAAGAAAGATGAAGAGACGGGATCTATTAGCCAGGAGGAACACAAGTAAAATAGCTGTGTAGTAGTCTGTATTTGTGCTATGACGTCACGAATTGAATGACATGGTGAAGGCAAAAAACCCTGTTTGGTCGTTGTTCTCTTGAAGTCGATGGCATTCCACGCCTGACGTCCTCCAGGCAATAAAACTCACCGCTCGACGCCCCAACTCGCAATGGCATACCCGTCATCGCCAGTGACTTCAGCGTCCTCGTCGTCACCGTCGTTGGTGGATGGACTGGACGAGTCCACGGACCTGCCGCCGGGCGCAGGCACAAGCAAACATGTCCTGCTGTTGCTCGACACGCAGTGTTGCATGCTCTCTCCACCTCCGATAGGAGTGCCATCTGCGCAGATTGTCTACCAGAACCTCAAAGAACTGCTGGCGCATGGAAGATCGTCGGCCAATCCCCCCTTGATCATACACGTCCGAAACACAGGGGATCCTGGGGAACCAGACGAGCCCGGGAGCCCAGGATGGCAGCTCATCTTTCTGCCTCTCCCGAACGAGATCGTGCTAGACAAGCGCAAGAACAACGCGTTCGCTGGGACAAAGCTGGGGCAGCTGATACCGAAGGACGCGGAGATTGTGATTGCAGGGTTTCAGACGGACTTCAGCGTGCGTGCGACGTGCTCGGCGGCGCTGGGACGGGGAAACGAGGTAATCCTGGTGCGGGGGACGCACGGAACGTTCGACAGGGAGGAGGTGCTGCACGGGGGCGGGATGACATTGAGCTCGGTTATTGAGGCAGAAATTGAGGAGGAACTGTCGGAGGCGGGTGTTCACGTTCTGTCGATGGCAGACAGCTCTGGAATCTTTACGAATCGATAAATGTAGTAGCCAGTTTTATTCTAGACAATCGGAACTGAGCGGGATATAGTCACGCTCACCGTGTGACACTCGTCTGTCACGTCACACCCTCCTCTAAATCCAAATCCAAACAGCGACCACATACTTTTCACGTTCTCGACGATGTTCAAAACAGCTATCAGAGCTGTCACCCGCCCTGTTTTCTCCGCGGGGCGCTCCTCCTTCAAGCCCGCCACCTCCTTGCGCACGTTCTCCACCACCCAACGCGCCAACTCGGGACCACCACCACCTCAGCTCTACGGTTCCGGAGGAAAGCCAGGTCAAGTCCCAACAGATATCGAACAGGCTACCGGTTTGGAGCGTCTGCAGCTCCTCGGTGAACTCGAGGGTGTCAGCGTTTTCGACGACAGCGTATTGGACTCTAGCAGAATTGGAACCAAGGTTGACCCCATCAAGGTTCTTTCCTATGTGCGTGACCGCTCCTTAGGTCTCTATCCTATTCTAATCCGGTAATCACAGGATGCTGAGCGTATGGTTGGCTGCACCGGCTCCCCCGCCGACTCCCATGATGTCCTCTGGTTCATGGTGAACAAGGACAAGCAAGCTCGTTGCACAGAATGCGGTTCCGGTCAGTAATAGCTCGACTCTCATTGGGCTTACTTGTCTGATGGCATTTTCCAGTCTACGCCCTCGACTTCCAAGGCGACGAGCATGCTGCCGACCACCACCACTAAGCATATACTTCCATTAATAAATGTTTTGTGCATCGTCCATTGTCCTTATTTCTCTCTCGGCACGGAATAGACGTCGATCAATCATCTATGGAGCCTGGCATCAAGAGTTATGCGACCAAGTGTTCCATAGACCCCGCAATTCTTCTCTCGATTCTTCCAACCTTTTGTTCGTGCCTCGTACTATACCCTTGCCCGCAACCATAACTATACGGCATAGTCGTTCGCTGTCTCGTACTTTGCACGGAGCACAAATAATTCCAAGCTCGTTCATTTTCAAGGAACCTTGCTCTAGGCGACTGTCTAGCGACATTCTCCGATGCGAGTTCGTCAGAATGAGGTCACTTGTACTTCAGGTCTCTCTGGGCTACCTGACGGCGTGCACGGGAGGATGACATGGTCGTCTTTCTTGCCCTGAGTTCTGACTGGACTTGTGCTGTCTGCACTTCCTTATGATTCGTCTGTCTGCAGCCAATGTGGTCAGCTTTCCTTTGGCTCCTTGAGCCGAGGGCCGGGGGTGACCAGGAAATGTTGAACATCACACCACGTTGTTGCTCACTCTGAGTGGCCCAGGTCAGCCCAGGTCTAGCGCCGGGGCAGCAAACGCTTCTCGCTAACTTGTCGTACGAGGCTCCTGACGTGCCCGTAAAATATGCACCGTTGTGATCGGAGCATTTCTGACCTGGTGGACGACTTCTGCTCTACGTCCTGAGGTATGGGGCCGTGCGACGTTTTTTCTTGGGTGTCGGTGCTACTGCCCCTTCTGTTGCTGGTCTTAGCTGGGGATGGTGCTTTACGCGTGGATCGGGCAGCCCCGGATCTGTGCCGACCGTTTCTACCTTCTGCCATTCGGTTTTAAGTTGTAGAACGATCGAAAAACGCTGCTGTAAGTTCCATCTTACTCAGATCACCGTTCAAATCACACTGGTGTCCTGGACCAGACCATTTGGTTAGCACCGTGGTGCCAGCGAAAGCGTCCTCGACTGGTCGTCGCATCCGAGACCCGGGCACTGGGAGAGCCTAGACCTCAACTGGGGACCTTTTCATTGATAATTTAGGTGACCCAGCCCGGCAAGTCTCGTTTCCGTAGGTGCCAACAATGGTTTCAGATAGTGAGCTTCAATGCCACAGCAGAAGGTATTCTTCGCACCAGGAAGGAATTTGTGTCCCCGCAGGCACACTGTCTGGATAGCCCGCCCAGTCCGCATTGGATGGCTTCTATGGACAGTTACTGCTAAATGGAAATCATTAAACAAATACCATAAATAGAATGCCATTCAACTTCCCTGCTCCAACACTCGCTCCACGAGGGAAAACAGGGCCAATCTACCGGGAAGTCATTGGAGGATCATTAAACAACTTGGCGAGGCAGTCCACCATATCAGCCAATTCAGAGGTTGCCCCCTTTGGATTGGCCTATGATTCTATGGAACACCTTTGCATTTCTCAGCATGTATGAATCACTTGCTAACATTGTGGACAGGGAACCCAGAAAGGATAATGGAAATCCAGCATTTGAAGTCAAGTCACTGGAATCCGGTGCTTGGAACTTTGGAATGCTGGCTGGCCATATCCTGCAGGGATGACTATAATGGAGTTGTCAGTGTGGTTTGTGGTTGTTGCAAATAGCAAAACACTAAACCAAAACACACTAATCTGTCTTAAGGTGGAAGAGTATAGAAAGCAGAAAGTATTAAGCTAGGATGAGAGTTACACTGTTTTATACAAAGGAGGTAGGGACAGTGCAGAGGGCACAGAGGATGGCAATGGGTGCACTAGAGTAGTGACTGGTGCTGACTCATGCTTAAGTTGGTCAGTGTCTATTCAGTAGGGGTATATAGGTAGCATGGATGCAGACTGGTTCTGTATTCTGACCTCCTTGTCATTACAGTGTTCATTTATTGCTCTCACAATATCACTGCTTTGCTCTCTTCCCATTTTCAGTTGCTACACTGTGCAACTAGTTGTATCTGTCTTGAGTTGGTTGGTGTTTCGGTTTAGTGTTGCACTGTTTGTGACATTAGGTCAGGATCACAAACTGCACTGGTGACTCCATTATAGTCTCCCCTGCAGGATATAGGCAGCCAACATTACCAAGTTTAAAGCACCCAAATCCAGTAACTCAGAATTGAGTCATCAAGCAGACAACAGCTTTCACTCNNCACTACCACTGTGCTATACAGTGGTTGCTCAACAGGGTCCATCATCTCAAATGGAGGCAGGAGGATGTAGACTGATTCTTGTTTGGAATTGGATGAGGGAGTGTGGTTGAGGGTAAAAGCATTTGAGAATGTTGAAGGCTCTTCCCAGTCAAACTTGACTGATTCAAATCCTTCAAAGATCCCCTTTCCAGATTGAGAGCCAAACAAGACTTGTCATCCATTTCCTTTGAGGGTTTGGGCAAGAGCCAAACCAATAACACTTGCTCTGCCAGTGATGAAAGTTGTCATATCCAATCTAGTGTTGATCCTTTCATAAGAAGATGAGGAAGTAGCTTTGTATGTGGCTAGTCAGACTGAATGACAAATCTGCTACAGACCAAGTTCAATCTGGTATTTAAACATTTTGAGATCTCCATGCTGAGTCATACCAGATGCTTAGTATGCGTCAGCAGGACATCCAACAGC